>VXBT01013224.1:292776-323996 GCA_013400235.1 Oriolus oriolus
ACACCTGAGGGGGGGACACCTGAGGGGGGGACACCTGAGGGGGGACCTGTATGCGGGGCACGGTCGCTTCCAGTCAGTGCAGCCGGGGCCAGTCGCTTTAGTAGACAATTTATTTTGATAAACTTGCTCAATAACAAAAATACAAGTGAAGAAAATTATGTTCATTTTATACAGTTTGTATTAACATTTGTTCGGAAATCATTAATTGAAAAAATGCTCTAACCAATTAGAAAACAACCCTCAGTAAAGGCCGGGGGGCGCAGGCGGCGGGCCCGGCCTCGAGCCCAGGCAGGACAGCCCGCTTGCAGACACCATTTCCTTCATTATGTTCATCCTTCACAAAGGTTTTAAAGGACAGCTTTCATTTTCCTGTGTGTGTGTGTGTGTCGGGGCAAACAGGAACCTACAGTTGTGTTCTGGAGTGGTTAAACAACGTCTCGGAAACACAGGGACGGCAGGAGGGCCCGGCTCCGGCGGCATCACCGCAGCCAGAGGCCGGGGCTCGGCGGTGTGGCACACGGTCCGCGTCTTTGGGACACTGGCATCGCTCTCCAGCAGGATTAACAGCGGAAAAACCACGTTAAATGGTTAGGCTGGTGTGTTCAGGGAAGCACACCCTCCCCAGGTCTGAGCCAAACAGCTTCCAGGCAATTATTTCAGCTGAGCTCAATGATGAGATTTATCCAGACAAATTTACTGGTTTTCCTTCTGAAAGTATTTTCCGTTTCTAATCTTACATTTTGTTAGCCAAATAAATGACAAAATGTGCACAAATTACATTATGATGGGGCATCAAACCTTTGGGAGGATTTAGAAGCAAAAGAATAAATGGAATTCTCTAGTAACATATGAAATGAGCTGTCCTTCAAAAAGTTAAAAAATAATGGCTGGCAGAATCAGAAAAGTTTATGTAAACACTCAACACAAATATGGGATTACCTTTGGAGAAGATTCATATGGAAACATTTGCTTTTCATGAACTGAAAAAGTCTACAGATGTTTAGGCATGTTCAGTACGAACTTCCTGTAGTTCAAAACAAAACCTTGTGCAAATAAAACCTATAAATAGTCTTCAGCAGATTTTACAGTGATGCTCTTAGGTATGAAAAGAATGCACACAACTTTAAAACAAAAGTAACAGACATAAGTTTGACAAATGATTGCACCATAAAACAGTGTTTTATATACAGTTTACAAGATATGATTTTCTGCTATAAATTAATACTGTACTTTATAGTACTTAGTGACCTTATTAAAAGCAACTGTTGACAGCTGTCTCTTCAATTACTGGGTTGGATTTTTTTAAATGCATTTGGCTGCATCCATTTCTGGACTTGAAATGCTCAAATATTTAATAAATCTATTTGTTAAACCTTTGCTAACATTTAATAATTCATAGCAATAGCACTTGCAGATCTGATAAATTTCCAGTCAGCCAACCACAGTCTGGATATGCTCCAAGATAAGTGTTTCTCTTTTTTTTTGATGATGATGATCCATTTAATCAAAGCCTAAATCCACATGATGTTACAATAACTGAAATAAGTACATTGGAGGGGCAGGAAGGGAAAGGAATCTTAGCAGCTGAGAAACTCTCCCCACCCCCCAGCTGTGTTCCAGTTACAAAAATCTCGAACTATTTACAAGTGTAACATTTCTCAGAATGTAATTAATAATCTCATTTTTAGTGAATACTTTGTCTTAGGACACAGAAGTGGTAACACCAAAATTTTAACACGTATCAAGCAGTTGAACCCTGCCTCTTACCTCCACCACTACGGGCCCCACACTGCCCATGCAGATGAAGGCTTAAATTAGGAACCAAATTATATTTAAACCATGACTTCCAAGTAAGTGCTTGGCTGTATTTACAGATTTGGATACTTTAGAAAAATTTAGTGATCCATAAACACTCCATTCTACCTGTGAATGAGCTGACTGGAAAAAAAATGACTTAGAAACCATTCCAGTGGCAAGTTTGGCCAAAAATAAAAAAAAAACCCCAAAACATCAACAAATAACCTTTTTGTATTAAAATGCCTTGGGAGGGGGAGAGGGAAGAGGTGGAGAAAATAGGGACCCACTGCGGTCTGAATGGCACAGAGTTTAAAATAATTGTGCAAATTGTGTTATTTTTAAACACTCAACTGGTAAGTGATTATTTTGGAAACTGCTGATTTTATTTTAACTACCACCTCATTCTAAAATGAGTGTCTATTCATTAATGCAGTTCCTCTAGTAAGCTCAATGAAACAGTGCTCAAAACCGACAATTTTTTGTTTTCAGAATGAATCTCAGGTAAACTATGTATTAACTGGAAAACAAATACTGATAGTGCAGGCAGCTTCCCTGGAACACCAACCTAGCAGTGAATTAAGATGTCTGTGGATTCAATGGTTTATCCTGGTGTTGAAAAATAAAACTACTTTTAGTGAGGAACATTTACTCCAAATTTGGGTGGCCATTAAATCTACATTTAAAGTTACAACTTTAGTAAACAAGGCATACATTTTTAAACAATTATATTGCTCATTTTTTCAGCAAAGATGAATTAATACTCAGGTAACATAAGTTCATCCATCTTTGCAGTGGAATAGTGTTTGCATTACTTTAAACATTGCATTTTATATGTGCTAGAGAAATGCCTACCTATGGTAAAATGCTGTGCTTGAACATGTATGAATGCTAATGTAACAAAGCAGTAGAAAAAGAGATTTCCGTACAACAGTTGCTAATAATTTAAATAGTGTCAGTTTCCCAAAATTAGGATTTTAAGGTATGACATGATCTCACCTTCTACCCTCATATACAAATAAATTACCATAAAAAGAATTTTAGCTTAACTTAAAATTGCACCTAGAAAGGCATGGGATCGTTTGTACCTATTACAAAAAACTGTTAAAATCAAGGGCTGCTACAAAGAATGAGGTAAACTGAAGACTCTCAGCTATGTGGCCTTCAGAAAAATGGCTTTTTTCTATTGAGTTCTAGTTTTGCACACCACAGTGTTTTGCTAGCAAAGCATTCTGAGTTCTTTTCCAGGAACCATTTGTGTGTATATACATATATATACATATGTGTATATACACACACACACACACATACACACACACTGTATACTGCATCAGCAAAATATATATATATTTATATATATATATTTATATAAATATAAGGACGAAATCCCCCTCTAAAACGTTCCTTAGTGTTTCCTAGAGCTTATGGGGGAGGAGGGGATGTATGTCTTTTTGCTGTTACACACATTGAGAGAACATGTTTTGATCTATTGGCTTCTTGGTGCAGTAATGCAGGATTGATCCACATTGGTGCCAAAGGCTTTGCTCATCAGAAGGAAGATGTAAAATACTAATCTCCTAAACAGCGAGGCCAGCCTCACTTGAATTCCTCCGCAACCCTCTGGTCTACCACAAGGTTCATAAATACTTTGACTTCCAAATTGTTAGACGTTAAAAACAGGAACAGTCCAGTAACATGGGGCATTATGCTTCTCAGTGTAAAGCATTCTTCACTAGTTCCTATCACAGTGCAGACCTGACTGCATTAAAGTATGCTCAGGAGATTAGTCAGCGTGGTCTGTATTTGGTTACGGGAAAGGCTCTCCTTTTTTTCATCCAAAGTGCATAGTGAGAACAAGTCAAAGCATTCCTCTTTTCAGTCAGTGTTTGATAGTCTGATTTAGGCATCCTCCTGAGAATGCAATTCTGATGTCTTGCTCTTTTCCAAAATAAAGTCCTGCAGTCCAGACATTCATCAGCCAGGTAAACAAACTTTGCCAGCAAATAGAAGTCCCACTATTGTAAAGAAAATGGATAAGACAAACAGTACATACGAAGACCCAACCACTGTGTTATTGGGTAATTTATACGGTTGACCTCCAACTTCATTGATGTAAAATCCTATTGGAAATATTAGGGCTGCCATACAGAACAGAATCACTGCAAAGAAAAGAAAAAACAAGTCACTGCTGTGTTAAAGTGAAAATATTTACCCGTTCATAGAGCACTCCACAAAAACAAGCAAAATATCCTGACTGAACTGAAGAGCTGAGATCAGAGCTATCTGAGCTGATAACTTGCTTGAAATGACTGAGTAGGCTTTATGTTGCTTTCAAAACATCCCTCATCCACTCCCAAGAAAAGTCCCCAATTTTGACTGTAATTTCAGTTCTGCTCACTAGATCATGAACTCTCTTTACAGAATAAAAAATTGGTAGGTATACTTCTATCACCATCTCAAAGTTTAGTCATTTCTTCTCCAGTAATTTTAGAGTCATTTTGCCCAGTCAAGATAAAGTAAGATTCAACACTGAGGAAACTTTTTTATTATCAGTTGTATTTTTCAACTGTAGTTGCCCTCTCTCATTCTTCACACATTCCTTTTCTGTAAAAGCTTTGCTAAAAATCGAAAACAGTCAGATTGTCGTTACTGTTTCTTTTAAAAGATACCAGTTTCCTGAAGTTACATGAATACTTCCTTAGGTAATGAAATATCCTTAGAATTTCCCACTGGACTACAATGAAATGAAAGTTTTCTGATTCAGTTTAATCCAAGCTTCTTGGTGAAAAACTAAATCCAGACTCTGTGAACAAAGAGACCAAGCAATGAGGGTTTTTCTCACCTCAGAGTTAGACTTATGTATATGTTTTGTTCTTGCAACTGACTCTGTGTGAAAGTACAAGAAATCTAGAACTCCTGTTAAAGAATTACATTATGGATTTCAGAGGCCTTCAAGTATCAATAATGGCCAAGATTCCTCACAGCCCATTTCAACACCCTGATCAAATCCAGGAGAGAACACCCAGTGTCGTTTCCCAGATGACAACTCCAGTGTTTGTGTAACACACCTTTGGAAATGTAACCCTGTTTAGTTTGGATGTAGCTGTGCAGGACTCTACTGTCTCAACCAGGGGAATGACTTCCAAATACAGCTCCTCTGAGAGGGAAGATATTCTTCACAATAAAAAGGATTAGCTTTTGAATTGGTTTGATTGCATATGCAAAAATCTACAATTGGAGTTTTTTAATCAGTATTAGAATAAAACAGAATTTTATCTGATTCTACCAGTTCAGTCAAGTGTTAGCGTTTTACTTCACTTCTATGTATTTCAACTATGTTTCAAACATTATTTACTGTGAGTGGAATATGGCACCGCAACGCCTATTATTCAACCAAATCTAATTAGATCTGGGGGGAGAGAGGAGCTGAACCTGCTCTGTTCTCTCACCAACCCCACAAATCCACATACCAACATCTTCTAACATGAACCACAGCTCACACTGAATCCTCTCCTAGCCCTCAAACCCTGCCTGGCCATACAAAAAAGAAAATTCAAGCTAAGTTACAGTGCTCCTGCCTGAACAAAGTGCATCATATGCTAATTTTTTCAGCTTTCTCTTGTTAACACAGGCTTCTGCTTTTAGTTTGTTAGTCAGGGATACAGGTGCTGTCCTTGTCTCCCCTTTCTCTTCTCCAGCACTACAAGACAGAAGAAGCCCTGGGGGTGCTGTTCCCTAGCTGAGCGTCCTTACAAGTCAAACAAGCAACATTAAAAACCACTGGCAACCAGCTTAATCACTGGCTCCCCTGCAAGTCAGAAGTGCTGCAGCTACTTTTGTTTCCAAAGGCATGTAAAATAAAATAGGAGCTCGCCTGTCCCCTTTGGCCTCACCGGAACAAAGTTTCTGGTCTTTACAAATGAGGAAGCAATCAGCTGGAGCAGCATCAATATTTTTTAATGTAGCTTCACTACTCCTCTTCCTCACTAAATACAGATGCTCCACTTTACCCAGCTACAATGCCCACACTAAACCCATTTTTAAAGGACTCTGTATTCATCCAAGACAAACAGTTTACCACATATTTTATATCTTAGCGCTTATGATTTCCATAGCACAGCTCTCAGCTTTGAGGAAAGAACACTCATATTCTAGAAGATACTGGTTGTGGGCATGATGAATCTGAATTCACAGTGTCCAAGAAGGACTTGACCATAGTCAAAGAAGGATGCTTTGATAAACCATGACCCACAGCAGAACATCAGCTGCTGCTTGCCTTCCAAAACACAGAAAGCATCTTTCACAACACCTTGAGCCAAGAGCAGCCAGCACCAGGATCATCCCTTCGGCTGCCAGTGCCGAGCAGGAAAACCCAGATGTTCCACTGGAGGGGGCTCGTGTCTCGCTCGCACTGAGCCCGCACCGCCGGGTTATTCTTCAAAGGGGAAAGAGCACAAACAGAAAACATCTGGCACCTGCGGTTACCACATTCCTGCTCGGTGCCACTTCGTAAGGCCATTTATTAGAAGGCCCAGCAACCAGACCTTAAACAATCAAGAAAGTTTTAATCTACATAATTATTGGTCCATGTAATTCCACGCTGCACAATCTAATCCTTAAAGAATGCTTCCTTTTTTGCTATTGTATCTCAAACATCTGAGTCCATCTGAGGAAAGCATGGGTATGTGTTTCTCGAGCAGATCTATGTCAGCATAGAAGAGCTTTCTAGTCTGCATCTGAACGGTGGCTGTAAAACCAAATAGTTCTTGTAATTCTTCAGCTTGAAATTGTTTTTGAGCATCTAATGACAACTTCAAAAGAAATCCAGTCTCAGAAAAAGGTCTGGTCTTCAGAGGGCTGACTGTAATATCTGCTTGCCTCTTTAGACACATAACATAGAAAGCAGCACCTGGTACAAATCTTTAATAACTCAAGAAGCATTTTATGCACTGGGGAACACTGGACATTCACAGGATAGCTACTGTTAGTTAAGGATGTGATTATCCTGCCCCATTTTTACTTGCATTCCAAAAAGCAGTCCATTATTGCTCATGAACTTTTAAATCCTCAGGAAAAAAACGCCAAACCAAACCCAGATTCTCTGGTAACTGCTGGAAATAAGGTAGAAACACGATTCTTCTGTCTAGCATCTTCTCCCTTGATACATCTCAGAGAAGCACCTCATTCAGTAGTAGCAAACACAGAATTAATTCCCTTTCTAGTTGCAACAGATGGTAAGGGATCTGAATCTGTAGTATGTAAACAGATCTTAAGGGAGCTCTGTGAATTCCTGCAATAGCCAACATTTCAATAACATACATGAGATCACCCATGTGGCCTCCACAGGGAATAAGCTCTGGACATTGTTTCTAATTATGGAACTTAACAGTATTTGTCTGAAGGACCACGAAAATTACAACAACATTTGAGATTTCCACACTTTCACCACATCATGTCTTTTCAACTGAAGGTAGAAAACAGGCACCCTGAAGAGGCAAGAGGTTTACATAAATCTGAAGTAGAGGCAGCAAAATAAGAGCAGTGTCAGAGACATGTGGAATAATACCAAAACCAGGTTACTTTTTGGCTACCAACTTGTGTCACTATGTCCCAGGGCACAGTTAGACGTGAGATGGTACAGGGGCTGGGATGGCAAAAGGCAGTTCTGGTAAAAAAGCAAAGGAACAGCTGATCAGAGCTTTGCCTGCTACCAACACATGAGGCACAGCTGTGGGTTTGTAACACCCTGTTCATTCAGAATCACACAAAACCTGCAGTGCACAGATGAACACCGACAAGGAACCCACTCTCCATCACACTGTATGAGTGTGGCACTACTGAAACATCAGCGATAGCTTTGATAGTATCTATGCCCAGAGTGACAATACCTATCACATCAGCAGGAATACTGATTCCTGAAAGACTCTTCTCTACAGAAAATGAAGGAAAACCTTCACATTTACCTTTACAAGACTTTGGTCACTCATGCAGTATGACCTGGAGGACAGCAGTATCTCTCCTCTCCACAAAGCTGTTTGCAGAGACATCAGAAGGATAAGTTTTTGTGTAATAAACCGACCAACAACTGGGGAATGAGGCAAATGCTGTGCTTGTAAATACCCTTTGGGGTGTATCCCTTCAGAAGTGTATACAGGAAAGAGAACTGACAGATCAAACTTCTGTCTGCTGCATTTCTCTTAACTAAACACGACAGACAAGGCCACTTTCAGCAATACTTCATGCTTATAGGTGTGTAGTTGGAAAAATCTGGATATAGGTATGACTCAAAAAGATCTGGAGCCATCCAAGATGACAAGACTACAAGCAAAAATTTCATGAAAAATAAAAGTTATACAATTATATATAAATTCCAGCATGAACTGGAAAAAAGTGACCTCTTACCAGGCTTTCCTTGCTGCTCTCAGAGTTGCAAGGAAAGGGATGAGCAAGAGGATTCCTTTGCCTTCAGGTATTTACTCCCCTTGCATTTGAAGGAACGGAGCTGCCAGTCCCAGAGCTTCCCTTGGAAGCCCCAGCAGACTTCCCTGCCTGCCCAGGATAGAGGTGCCGAGCTGTGTTCAGAAAGTTCTGTGAGAAGAATATCTGCTAGCAGCCTGCACGAGGACACTGAGTCTTGAAATCACTTGCAGATGAGATGTCATACAAATATGAAGTTTTCCCTACCCCCTTCTAATGAGCTACACATGTTTTCATCTAAACAGCACTGGTACTTCACAGGAAGGACCTGCTTATGGTATTCCAAGTTGATTCCACATGGCTGCATGTTTCCTAATACTAACCAACAAATGGGTTACTAGTTTGTGCTGCATCCAATGAACCCCAGAAGTCACTCTCAACAATTTTTTGAAAAATCTGGAATTCTTCCTTCCATTCACGTCTATTTTTCAAAGTTAATTTTCCTAACAAGTGAGTTCAGAGATAAAATTCCCCATCATCTTTGTTACCAGGAATGCAAAGGTCACAGAGTTGTATGTATTGGAGAAGAATACCAAAGACTTTGAATTTTATAATCTCAGCAACGCAGCGATCATATCTTAATAGAATTATGAATAATTCTGACTTGCAAAAGAACAAATTAGTGTGTTTCATTATTAAACATCTCATACCAAGAAGACAAGTGCTGAAATAAAAATGTCCTTCTATACTGAGACATCTAATAATGAACCTGTTGCAAGCCTAAAGAAATCTCCAGAGAAAAAACCCCAAACAAAACAGCTTTAGGGCACCAGACTTTTTGGCTGAACTAATGATCACAGCTGTAGAAAACTAAAGCTGCAGGGATGTGATGATTTGAGATATTTAAGAAAAACACTGATACCTAGAACTCAAACTCTCATTTTCATCCAGCTTACTGTAAGCATCCTAACTTTACATGGCATTTTGGCTTTAACCCCCCACATATATTAGATATACATGAAAAGGTGTAGATAAACAGGTGCACTGGAAAAGTTGGGATGGAATATTCAGTAATACTCAGGTCTGCTTTTTTAATCATTCACCGGAGAATAATTGCAAGTCAATTAGAACGGATACAGCATTTCAATAGCTCCATTGTCTGCAAGAGCTGCACTATTAATTTAATATGCTGTGTAGCAACGTTGTCAGAAAGATGGCTTTGATTGTACAAGTGCCTCAGTGAAGCACCTTTGTTGAAGCTGAGCACTTTTTAATACTATTCCCTTCCCAAAAACAAGGTTAAATCTTACTCGTATTAGATATCATTAGATGTCACAGAGTTCCATTAAACCTTATTTATGCCCGTGTAAACCACAAACTTGCATCTTCTAGTTAGTGTTCACACTACCTTTAGTGGTTTGTCATAATTCAAGTCAATTTAAAAGCCCTCAGGTTTTGAGTTTTTTCATGCTGTCATCCCCACCATTAAGGCACCATTTCACAGTTGGGCTAAGCCTGTAACACACATCAAGAAAAGGAAGTTTGAAAGTTATTCCCCTTGCTCATTACAATGGTTTTTCTTTTGCACTGAAGTAGCCATAGGATATGTTTCCCTGTGTGCAAACACAGGGCTGCAGAAGGCTCAGCTGTGAGGAGCTGCACTGGTGCTCATGCAGAGCAGAATGACGAGAGGCAGAAGAGCACTGGTACTCCTCCCTCTGGCTAAAGCACGGCTGCAGGTCACTTCTGGAAGCAGAAGTCTCAGTGCTGTGAAGCACAGCAGATGCTCTGCAGTGGGCAATCCTCCTGCATAGCCAATTAGGATGCAGATAGCCTGAATAAAGCAGCTGCTGTGAGCGTGAAGCAGGGCTGAACCAGCCTCGGCCCCGAACGAGGTATTCACGAGACACCTGGGTAAGGGACAGGTTACCTCCTCTGCCTCAGAGAGGGAATTTGCAGTAACTGCATGCTGCTAGGATTAAGTCTTGGATATATGGGAGTGGGGAAGTACGAAATACTACAGCCACTCAAGTCAGGACTGACCTCTTCTATCCCTGCTCACTTTCTTAGGTCAATCAATGGCACTGCCCAGGGAAGGTAAAGGGGTCAGGCCTTCCTTTCTCTCACACCATTATTCCCTTGCAATTGCAGTCACTTAAGATACCAACCCCTTTATTTCTGAAGACTGATTTCTCCCTCAGATGTGATATTTAAAGAGAAGGAATGTTTTGCATAGCAGGAGCCCTAGGCACTTGCTCCTTTCCAACACTATGGTGTTGTTTCAGACTCCACCAGTTTATCCTGCATACAGGTCAACTGTGCAGTTGAGGTCACTTACTTCCAGTGAAAGCTATCCAGCGGGCATATTTAGTAGCTTCTCTTCGCCAGTGGGAAGCCACCAGCAAACCACATGTGACAGTTAGTGAAATGATTCCCATTATGATGAAAAATAACGTAGTGACCCACTCGGGAGGCAGCCGTGGAGGAATACAGGTCCTGTCACGTCCATGGATGGTTTGACACTGTCGCACAAGGCCAACTGTGAGAGCACCTGAAAATACATAGCAGAGAGGCAAGTAAACTTTCAAAATCCTCTCTGAGGGGCGCTCAATTGCAAACCACAGCTCAGAACTGCCCCAAAGTAAGGGATTCTTTCTTTGATGAACCTTAGTAAGCCTTTCAAACATGGAGGATGGGGGGCATGCTATCAACATCTGTCTGCATGTTCCTTCATCACACGCTTGCACAAGCTGAAGTGAGATGGCTGCAAGCTGTATCTGGTTCCTGAGTGGCAATCAAGGTCTAATCAAAGGGATAAAGCACTCGTAATAAACGCTGCCAATATCCGCTAACGTGGTAGCTGAGCTGCATAGAGGATCACTCCCTCATCTGTGTAAGATGAAATACCTTTACAGTCAAACAAAATGAGTTGTAGCCCCCTAAAATGCCTTTAATTGTCTAATATCTTTTTCCCTCATTGTAAATACAGCTTTAAGCCTCTGAGTCTTGCAGCAAAACCTGCATTTGATTAATGTATGATTGTAAAAACATTTTAAAAAACCCCACTTCTTGACAATAACTCATTAAAAAGAGCCCCTCCATGCAAAACTGATCAATTCTTTTGATTGCTAACGAGAGTTACTGCACACAGAAACTGGGATATCTACACAAAAGATCTATCAAAAAGATCCTAGAAAAAGGATAAGATTGGTACAGGAACCATAAAGATTTAACTAAAATGATGTATTTTCTGTTAAATAATAATTTTAAAAAATCTTCTTTTAACTCCAAGTCAGTGCTTTTTAGACTCATAAAGAAGCTTCCAGTGAACTTTAATATGAAGTTATCTTTCTAACCCCAATTTAACTTGCAAGATTAAGATCCATTTCTTCCAGTGTCTCTTAAACATTAAGTTCTAGATTTCTCAATTTTATCCTTTCTTCTGAACGATAGTCCTAAATAATCACAATTATCCTTTATCTACATTAGGAGCAAAACCCAACAGCAGACAGCATTAGAGTCAACATCTTTCTCCACAAATTACTTCAAGTAAATATCGTTTTAGTTGACCTGTTTCAAATAAAAAGAGGGCAACTTAGACACAATTACAGTAAGACTGGGAAGCTTAGGTTTAGCATGTACTTTGGAGGGAGAAACATCTGTCATACTTTCTAGCCTCCTTTTGGGGGAAAAAAAAGAGCATGAAACAAAGGAGAAAGCCAATAGTCAGAAGGGTAACCAGTCCTAGCAGGCACCTCCTGGCACCCTGGAGCCAATTTCTACAGATCCTCTCTGCTCACACCTCAGCAATGAGTACCAGCAGAATCAGCTTCTGAGCTTAGAATTGTTGGGTTAGGAGGCAGCATATTATGTTTTATTAGATGTCTAGTTTTATCAGATGTACTGCTTCACATCCCAGGGGAGGATAAGAAGAACCAAAACCAAGACTATTATCAGCTCTGTTGACATATTCTTGCAACATTTCTTTAGACTACAAAATTCCAGTCTTATTCACATATATCCTTTTAATTGCACATCCATCGACTGAACAATTCAGGGATGAATTTTCAGCTAAAAATTGACCAGCTACAAACCCAGTAAAGTTGGCATTTTCTACTCCAGGTACACAGCAATCACACCATTGCTGTGCACCAGTACCACACAAACCTGAGCCAGGGTCACTCAAGCAATCCTGCACAGCACAGTTTTGCATGAACTGCTTCTCTTCCATAGCCTGCAATGTTTTCACTGCACATCAGCTGCTGGGGCAGAGGGGAGATGTGCCTGTGTCCTTAAAAGTCAAGCTCCCTGGAACACACACACTGCAGAACCTCATACAAAACACTGAGCAGTTTCCTGTAGTTTGGGGATAAAGAGGCTATTCACTGCAGCATCATAAGACAGGAAATTAATCCCAATCGCTTTGCAACACTAGGATTTAACAACAATTTCACTATCCTTACAGCAGAAGTCAGTTTTTTCTAAACTGCAATTCTAATCAAAGAATGACTTCATAAAAATTACATCATACACTCAATAGATGTTTTCTGAATTCAAAGACCTTCCTGACTTCAGTGGCAATAATTTAGTGCATTTTTAACTTTGGCAAAAGCAACGGTGATAGGAGTGACTCTGATGGACTTGGTTCCATTTTGTGTCTTAACTGAAACTGAAAAACAGCTGCTGGAGATGAGCATGTATTAGCAAGAGACAACTGCTTCATTTTGTAGATGCAATGTGCAGTTTATATTGAAGATATTTGTCAATTAACAAGAGCACATTCAACATGTCAGATTCAGAGAGAACCAAAGCTAAGCTCAGCAGTGCCATATCTAGAGGAAACACAAGAGAACTCCATCTTGAACTATTATTTTTCAGTGCAATTTTTCTTACTCTCAAGATCTCCTACTCCAAAAGGTGATTTTCTCAACCCCCCCCTCCCCCGCAAAACCAAAACCCCAGAACTGAAAATGAAGAAAAGGAGAATAAAAATCTCTGAATTGTGAGTACCAGGGTTGTATTCCTTCTTAATACTCAAGGATAGTTGCAAGAAGCTATTCAGAGCATGATTTCCTAAACATCACTTCTGGTACCCAAGTGTATTGTTTCACTCTGGTGGGTTTTTTTTGTTTTGTTATTTTTTTTTTAAGCAGAGTTTTAAAGTGTCAGAATTAAATTTCAGAATCTGACATTTTGGAGGAAATATACTGAACTTTATGGTTAAAACCTTGCTAGCATATACACAGTATTTTTTCTTAACTCTGCTTTATGGATTACAAATCTGAAGTAGATATACTCCATATTCAAGGTTTCGAACCTTGAATGTGCAGATTAGACTCCAGAGAGGCAAATGGAGGGCAAGAGGTCTGTAAACCATTTCTGAATGTGTCACAAAGGTAACTGGAAAATCAACCCCATTATGTGCTCATAAATTCAGTTAAAGTTCAAATTCAAGCTGATGATACAGGAATACCTTACTTGTGTTCATAAACTGGGCACAAGGATATGAAACCTCAGGGCTCATCCCAAAGTGACAAATTTGTTGAATTCAGACTTCAAAAGAAGTCTCTGGTGTGGAAAAACAGTATTTATTTGCCACGAAATTCAAAAGAAGAGTGTGTTTATATGGTATTTTATTCTGTTGGTCCCATTCCAAAGCAATCAAGCAAACAGTTGCCAGGCAGCTGCAAACAAACGAACTTGTTACAGAAAATCTTCTTTCACCTTATCTAGTCTGTCACTGAAAAGAGGAACAGAGATATGAAATTGCAGAGTCCTTCTGCCTGTAGTTAGAGAAGAGCCCAACAGCCCATCTCAAACCAATCACCAAATGCCACTGATCCGTAAGGAAAAGGTTTTTAAGTCATCCTCTCAGAACTACTTCAGCATAACTGTTGAAAATCTAAGCACCTAACATAGGCATGGAACACACAGCACAGCTAATGCCAGTAGATTACACAGCTGAAGGATGGATCCAGCCCTAAACGTGTGCAGTGGAGTAAACACAGCTCACCCACCTCCCCAGCCCGCACGGCTCAGCCCTCGGGCGCAGCGACAACCCCGAGGTGCGGGGGCTGCTCCCCTGCTCTCACCTGCCTCTCTCCCCAGAGCTTCCCAGACTGGCATTATTCAGGTCAGTACAGCCAGAGCAGGAGGTGATTAGGATAGATATGCTAATTACTAAAAATGAAATTCGACCTTTATCAAATCAGAGAATGCTGCACTGAGCAAATGTTACTGAAGTGGTCCTTAGTCTTTTCCAGTAAATCTATTCCCTGAAGTGCCAAAGCATTTCAAACACATTAAACAACCTCTCGGTAGTGACAGTCTGTGTATAACCAGGGCTCCAGTTAATTTCAGAGAAAGATTTTGTGATCACCTAACTCCTCCAAACCACCAGTAATGCTCATTTTCCAACACTGCATATTTTTACTAGAATCAATGATAAAAAGACGCTTCAACAAATACACCAACGCTGGGGAACATCACCTATTTAACAATTAAGTTTCACAAAACCGTTGTGGAAAAGAGGGGGAAAGGCACCAAACCAAGGAAAGGCAAGCCCTCATTCTGCCCCCTGGTGCAGATGTGCAGCTGCCAGGGAGCCGACCCCCAAGTCCCACTCCAGCCCCGCGGTGCTCTGCCATCCCTCTCCTGTTTCCCTGGTAACTACAGAGCCACCACAGAGGAATCACACTCTACAGAGAGAAACAAAGATTGCTGCAGCCCTTTAACTCCCCCTCCTCTACATCACTTCTGAATTATTAAAAGTGGCACAGCGATAGCACGGCTGGAAAGCAGCAGCATAATAATGGCCATTCAGATGTTCACTGTTCATCTGTTATTTGAGTGCCAGGACACGTGGGACCAAGTGTGCCAGATGGACACAGGAGAGGTGCCACTGCCATGAGGAGCTTACCACAGCACAAGAAACAACTAACACGGTACAAGCAAGATGCAGTGAATGAGGAGGGGCCCAAATGTTAAAAGGTCCCCCAGCTCAGCAGCTATGCTGGCACATGAACATCCAAGGCACAAACCCTCAGAACTGCTCTTGCTCAGCCTGGGGTACCTGCTCCTCTTCTGTACTCCTCTACTGTCCCAAGTTGAAAATGTGTTTACTCTTTCCTATCATTTTAGAGAAAATGCTATTCCTTGGGTTTAAATGCAACCCCTTATATTCCTCGACAACAGCTTCCTTATTTCTACCTCCCATACATCAACCACATCCTTAGCAAAATGCTCGATACTAACATTAAACAAGTATTGCGGGCCAATATGCCTTGTGAGGGAGTTAAAACATGGAACTGCCCCCAGACAGCCACCTGCTCTCCCTCCCTCACTGTCCTGATGAAATGGGGTGGTGCTGCTGGAAATGCCAGTTGACTGGCAGTTTCTGCTCAAAGGAGATACTTTTCTTCAGTACTTTACTTTACTTTTCTAGTGTACTGTGGACTTGTTAAACCATCTCTGCTAAGTGAAAAGCACAGTTTAGAGGTTTCTTAATGACGTGCTGGTGACATAAATCTTAGAGCACTGCCAGTGTGGCAAGGACACTGCAAAGTTTCATGTTTTAGTAATGAGCACAGTACATGGAGCTGTGTTATTTGGGCACACTAAAACATTCATTGCTGCTGGTTAGGTAACAGTCACATGCCAGGGAATGACACATGTAAAGTTAAGGGCACCTCAGTTAAGCCATTCCCTGTAACTCTCACTGGGCCACAGACAAGGACAGCTTGGTCTTGGAAAATTTCAAGTTCTATTGAGCTGATAAACTGGAATGGGAAAAGGGGTAGATCCACCTAAGAGGAACAGGCTGCAGCAGTGAGCACAGCTGTAGCTTGCTGCCAATCCAAGTGGAAACTTGAAAGGTCTAAAGAAAACACAGTGATTTGGTCATGGCAAACTAATTCCATGCATCAGTGTTAAGGATAACCATCAAGTTGGCTTTGGCCACCCTGCCTTTAACATGTTTGCTGCTCCTTGCCTGCAACCAAGCTCTCTGACAGAAGACTGCTTACAAAGTGAGTGAAGCGTAGCCGAGGAATTTCTGAGAGGAAAAAACAGCACAGCACAGAAAGAATAGTTCCAATGCACCTACCCGTAACAGCAAACAAGGAGGAGGGACTTTCAAGAAGGAAATTTTCAAAGTCATCAAAGGAATTTGGCAGTTGAAGTGGGATGTTTCCCATTCTTACATATGGAATTTATTTTCCTGCAAGAGGCACTTGAAGTGGTGTTGCTATACAAAGGGGGAAGAGAGAATGACTTATTTAGGTTTACTTATATGTACTTTGTTTTGGGCAAAATGTCTATGAATTCTATAGTCCAGGTACTAGTTCCTTGGAAAGAGAGGGCTCTCCCTTCTGCCTTTCCCAAAATCCAGGGAACTGACACTACTGATCATTCCCTACCACAGCCTTGGATGTACTCCATACAGTTAATTCTACTTATTCCGGTACAAAACTCCATCAGAAATCAGGCCCTGTACCCTCTTATGAGATTAGTCACGCTCAGAATAAGCAGTGCAGAAGGTTAGGGGGAAAGCTGTGCCTTTGTAGGATAAGCACCACCTCTAGTGTGAAGGGGAAAAAAGATAACAGCATCCTGCTGGTTTGCAAAACCAAAGAGGAAAAAAGAATTAACAATGCTGGGGAAGACCACTTGATCCTGTAAGGCAAGGCCCACGTTGTAAGAGTCAAACAGAATCACGGGGTCTCTGTATGTCAGGTCCCACTGAACGAGGCCCACAGGCACAGCTCTCAGAATTGCCTGGTATCCACAACTGCTCACACTTACAGCCTTGTAAGTTACAGTCCTCATCTCAATTTTCAACCTTGACCCACTACAGCAATTTTTAAAAGTTTACAGACTCAAATAACATCATATCAGAGCATTTTCTAAAACATACACATAATTAACTGCAGCTAAGTAACTATAAGCAAGTTGAACACCTTGTCTTCACATTTGTGCTTCAGTTGTTGCAGGACAACACAGTAATTGAGTTATACCTAAACAGCTACAAAGAGTATATAAAAGAATCAAAATATAAGATAAGATCAACTGCCAGTTCCTAATCAAGTATGAGAATATAATGGCTGGTACAGTTCTTACATAAATAATTACTTCTTTTGTGAGGGATGGAGGTAGTTTGAGTAGATGCTCTTTAGCACTTATGCTACTAAAATAGCTTTGAGGTTACCATGCAAGTACAGTATTCAGGATGTAGCACAACAGATTGATTCTTTCACTGCGGATGTTCTAGTACATTGTTCAGGTAGTAGATTAATAGGAAACCAACACTCAGTAAAATAAGGTTTATGAATGTTAAAGGATGATCTACAGGAAGGCTGAAAAGAATAAAAGAGGATCAGCTGCAAAGGGACAGAATATAGAAAAGTTCAAAACAAACAGATTATAAATTATCTTTCCTGCCTTTTGTATGCCAAATCTTATGCTTTTGGCCTCCACTCCAATTTGTCTAATTTGTCTAATTATTTGTCTAATAGGTACCATAACCCTGGGAAAAAAGCTTTGGAGTTTCTCACTTTGAAGAAGACCAGATGCAAGATCAATTCATACACCCACTCAATTTCTATTGGTATGAAACAAACACCTAAAAAATATTTATATAATGCTTAAGAGTCAGTTTTCAATAAAGACCTAGACTTACTGGCAAAGTCCGTGCTATATGCAGAGGGCCTCTTTGAAGAACCTTGTTGTAAGAGACCTTGTTGTAAGAATATGTTATACAGTCTGTTATTTCTCTTCTACTCCATTTATCCCCTCCTCTCAAATCTGATGCTCTCTTCCTTCCACACCAGCTTTGAAAAGCATCATCCCTCTTACTCTAGAGATGTAAAGGATGTTTATTTGCTTCAGGAATGAAGATTCTTAAAAATACTTATACAGGTGAGATAATGTCCCTGGCTTCAAACACAGCTTATGTCAGCTATGAGGAACCTACCAATTTAATTATATTTAATAATCTTAATTTCCAGATAATTGAACTTATTAGGTACCATTTTTGGCACTCCTTAGAAATCTCACTGACTTTTAAAGAGAAGAATTCCAAATTTTAAAGTCTAAAGCCAGTGTTAAAAGAGTTGTGGTATATTAGCAGAAAAGCCTGCCTTGCTGCTCAAGAACATCTGGTGCCAAGTTGCCTCAAAATTTTTCAATTCTGTGTTTGTATCATGCCTAATGCAAACCAAATCTCCCCTCCACAAAACCCAGAGTCTTCTCCCTCCCTCTTCCTTTCTCAAAGAGAAAAAAAATCAGGGGCCATCTATTGGGAAAGACTTACATATATCAGAAAAGTTTATTACCACAGATGACAATCATTATGGTACATAAGTTCTAAGGGATGCTTAAATTGCAGACATTTGGACCAATAAAAAATAAGTTTATTTCTGAATTCTAGTAACTTTCAATGCCCTGCTGCTTGTGTATTGGGTTTATTTAATGTTTTTTTTCCTTTTGCAACTCCTCTTTTTAAATTTTTTTTTTTGAGATGGACCACCAGACTCTCTAAGAGCTACCCTCAGGCACTGATGCAGGAACAACTCTCCTGAAACAACAAAGGCTGTGTGTTCTCACATACCAGAGCCAAGAAATCTGCCTGTGCTGAAGGTGTTCTTTCCTTCAGAAGAAGGTAATCATTCCTACTTCAGAAGACAACATTAATTAAATGTTGGTAAAAAGGATCTCTAATAAGCTGCATCCTTCTGGTTGTTTATTTTCTAACACTATAAGCATTTTTCACAATGGAACAGTTTTGTCAGTGACTAGCATCTTTACAGTTTCTGAAGTGGCAAGGGCCTGGAAAAAAAGAGAGAACTTTCCTAAAATAAGAAAGCAATGTTTTATTTAGTTTAAAACACAAACAAAGAATCCAGTTATTTCCCTTTTTCCTCCAACCAAAGTAGAGCTACTCAAAGTTGACAAAATTCACTGCCTAAAAAAAGAAAGATCAAAGGCAGTGTCAATATTTAAAAGTGATTTTTGTAGTCAGCTACACCATTTTATGGCATATGCTCAGTTGAAAGCCACAAGCTATGACACCTACAGCTGTTCTGCCATTTAACATCTGATGAGCTTGTGTTCTTTTTAACAGTTAGTTAAATTTGGCTTCAGACAGAGCTGTAAAATGATCCCTCTTTATCCAATACACCACACGACCCTACCCCAACCTTCTCAGGAACAGCCTGCTCAGCCCCTCACAGCTGTCTGGCTGATGTGCAGCTCTCTGAGGCTACACCATCAACAGGAGCCAGTGGCACGAGGTGCCCAGGCTGGGCAGCAATGGCAGCACCGGAGTTTGCCACGTGGTACGAACACAACACAACCAGAACCACACAGGAATTCTGGATCTCTCAGTGCAGTAGATCACCTCCCACACAGGTGTCTTATAAAGATGTTCTGTTCACAGGCTGGCAGTAACTGGACTTCAGAGCTCTCCATTTGAAACTCCTGCATATCCAAAAGCATCATTTCATCAAGTTAGCTGAGTTTCAAACTTAATAGATATGCTCAAGCAGATCAGGATGGATACATCAAAATTCCCAAACCACCCCAAGTAAAGTACCCTATTGTTCTCCCTCTTTCTATACAGGGACAGAAAGTATCAACCTTCGTGGTTACAGCCTAAAGCAATTTCTCTAACCTAGTGACAAAGGTTAGAGGGAAAACTCAGGTCCTGGCTCTGCCTTCAAGATTGCTTATGCATTTTAACAAATTAAATTCATGAGGAATAAGGATCATCTTCCTCTGTCTGATACAACTGTTGTGCTTTGCACTCATCTCAGTTTGCATCAGACATGCTCCAAGGACACCCACTGATCTGGCTCTTCCATGGCTTCATGAATCACCCAGTGGTGAAGGTGAAAAGAGAAGTGTTGAAATGCCTTTTGGCATTTATATGGTTAGAAACACACTTGCAGAGTTTAGGTGTCTGTTCTGCAAACACTCAGCCTAAATACACCTTATGTGCGTGAATGTTTGCCTACACCTGAGCATAACTTTCTCTTGGTCCACTACTGACAGAAGATTTTAGGCCCAGATTGCCTGAAAGTACAACAAACAGACTATGCTAAATAAAGAACAAAACATTTGAAACCCAAACCAAATGTACTAACAATTGTGGCAGTTTCTTTACATCACATAACTGATGGCAGGATTGTATTTATAGCAATGAGGACATGAGAAGGGAGGTTTGCAGGTAGGAGTAATCCTTCATTAGAACTGCCAGAAAAATTGGAAGGATTAAGCATATCTTAAGGCCTTGCAAGTCCTTCCTTGGACACACAGTTTACCACCACTGTATTAGCTGGGGATATAAAAGAGCTTGTCTCTGTCTACCAGACTTGCTTTTTTCATATGGCACTTTTGTCAGCTGAAGAAAAGCACCTATTTGCCCAAAGATGTATTTCATTGCAACTAGAATAATATTTCAAGCAAAAGGAATCTTAACCTTAGTTTTTATTCCTAAAGGCGCTTTTTAACTGTTGCCAAATCTGTGTATGACATGCTTGTAACAACTGGGAATACAGGTTAAACTGCACTTCAAGCAGGGATTAGGTACAGGGCCAAGATTGTATTATCTACAAGTAACACTTGATGTGCTGAAAGACAGACTGAGATACAGTTTAACTACACTCCCGACTGCTGGCACACTGTTTCCTGGCTAATTAACATTTTAAGCTCCCCCCAATACAAAAGGCAAACTGGACAATAAACTGAACTAAACCAAACCCCAACCTTCTTCTGCAGTAATAATTCTCAAATGTAGGCATTTACTTGCTGTTCCCATCACAACAAAAACATTAAAAACAAAGAAGGATAGGAATGCAGGAAGCGTATCCAAGATTTATCCCAAAGTATATATTTTCTTATTGCTTTTGCTAGGGCAAGTCCTTGATTTAGAAGCCTGCATAATTTAAGCCTGAATTATTTAGGCAATTAACAGGTGCTGTCTGTGTGGCGATAACACTTTCTCCCTTATCACAAATTGGCATCTACAAAAATAGACTGTTAGAGTCTGGAGAGTTCTCTTTTACTTTTTTTTACTAGTATAAGAGAAGACAGACTGTTCCTGAACAGTTAAACTTGCACTTTACTGAAATAAAATACGACTTTATTGAAACATCAAGGCTCAATACTTTCTGAGCAAGTAGGACTGGTTCTTAAAAAGCAACCAGATGTTATATAGTGCTCCCAAGAACATATCTGTTAACAAATGTTTATACAGTTGTTATATTGACATTCTGAAACAGATTCACTCTAATTTTAGATTTTATATAACTAACCAAGAGATGCTCTGTCCTTATCACCAACTTCATCTTACTGAACATCTACTTACAGAGACCATTTACTTCAGATTACATTGGGCATAAGTCAACAGCCTTCTGTCTGTAAAACAGCAACTGCTACTTCTGGCCTTTACTCTCTTTATTTCACCATTTTTCACGTATTAAGCTTCAGGGTGCTTCTTGAAATTGTTGAGTGACCCAGTAATACTCCACTGAAAGAATTTATGGGACCACATTAGAAATTCTTGGCCTTTCAATCTTTTCAGGTTTCCTGTACAATCTTGTTGCATAGTTTTTAAATTGAATTAAGTGTGGGTTTAAAAAACAAAGTGAAACATGCTTCTTCCCACGAGTTTCTACAATGGAGAGCACATCATTAACGCATGAATTTAGGTGCACAATTCCTTTCAGAACACAATTCAACCTAAGGAAAATAAAAAAGTTCTTTCTTCACCCTTGTGACTTCTCTTCCCCCACAGCATGAAACGCCTACAATGCTCCTCACATCAACAGGCACAGAGCAAGGAGCAGTGCATTTTCTCCTCTACAAGAAAGGAAATCAGAATCTTCCACTGTTGCAGTTCTGGAGCTGGCACTTCCACTGACCGTGGGAATACTGTTGTATTACTGTCTATAACTGAGAAAAGATATCTCCTAATGCTCAGTTCAGAGTATTTCTATTTTGTATAGAGAAGACTGAACATCAAAGCAAATTTTCAAGTCAAACAAGTCACCCACTATACAAAAGTCATCCTTCAGGAAACTTGAAGCCCATGACAACCCTTTATGAGCTTTCTTCACTTTACTTTGGTATAAAGACATTACAATTAAAGGTTGTTAATGTTTGATACATTCAGCTCACACTGATGAAGTTACAGATGAAACCACTCCCCCTTACCTGTACATTTGCCCTGCCTATCAACAAAGTCAGGATCCCTCTCATTTCAGATGCAAAGGTTTTATTGCAGAAAGGAAGCAATTTCACTAAGATATCCTAGTAACATTAGTGTTATGCCATATATGCCATCAGTTTGAGAAAAGTAGAAAGAATCTAGGTTCAAAGCAGCCCTTCTGAAGCGTTCATAGCAAAGCAGTTCTGAGGTAAACTGATCAGTTGTCCTGTTCTGATCCCATACCTATTCCCTAAAATACAACCAAATTACATTGCTGCCAATAGCAGAAAGTAGTCACAGCAAGACAAGTGGAAATCAGGCAAGAACAACCTGGGCAAAAGAACAGAAAGCCCAGGAGTAAGAACTGCAAGAATACAAACTGGGAAGCTGGCTCCATGATGAGCACTACAGAAATAAACTACTTGACTTTACTGTCTATGAACACTGTCATTTGATTATTAAATTCTTGGATGCACCAAGCTCAGAGACAGTCCAGCCCTCTTAATGCAGTGTGCAAACAATGGCACAAAGAATTGCTCACCACCAAGTAAGTTCAAGGCCTAATGTGAACTGTCTTCAACTGGACAAGTATTTAAACATCCAAGTGTGGTATTAATCACCACACCTTGAGAGACTATCACCCTTAATGATCCCAAAGTGCCTTGTAATTTATGGCACGGAACTGCAGCTACCATGAGGCTCTTGGGTGGCAGCCAAGTGTTGCCTATTGCACTGTGCTGTGCTGGCTTTGAACACTGCAGTGAATCGCTGCGAGGCTTCCGATGCCCTCACAAGGGAGCATTTTAGTTCATCCCAAGGACCCAGATGTAACAGACTGAGTATGTTTTGCTCAAAGACAGGAGCCAGGCTCTACACAGTCTATGAATTTTGAACCTCAAACTCTTAGCAGCAAGTGTTTCCAACTGGATTAGCCCATCCCACAGAAAAAACATCACACTCAGACGTTTCCTAGGGTACGCGAGAGAGACCAAACTCTGGTCATCAACTCTATCAACAAAATTTAAAAAATATATACAAGACAATACATCAGACAGGAAATAAAATATGATCTCATAGGAAGAACTCAAAAGCTTCACACTGAGCAGGGATATAACCTATGACCGTTGACTCTATATAGATCCCTACAGGATCAGGCCAATATAAGTGCTTCCCTTCTCCTTAAAATAGGCACGTACCCTGCACAGATCCTCTTCTTGGCCATAGCTCCAGTTTTTCAGATCTGTGTATATCTCCATCAGTCAGAGGCTTGTGGAAGAAAAGTGAAATTGAGCAAAGCAGCTGGAGCATACATAAGGGGATTGCTGCAAAATTATCAAAGAACTTTTCTCCTGCATATAGCCCTTACCAATAAAAACTCTGTCAATTACTAAATTTGTAGGCACTCTGAATTACAATAATAACAACTTACAACTAGGCAATGGCAAAATTATTTTTAAATTTAAAATTGCATAAACTAAGAAATTTAAATAATTTTATAGTTTTCCCAAATGACTTTGTAGAAGAATAAAACAGCGTCCATATTGTATTTGTTCCACCATGCTACAAACATAATTTTGTATCTGTTTCTAAAATAGATAGCAGCATTTATTCTCTGTGAAGTTCAATATATTTCCTCATCCATGAGTCACTCTAGTTACACTCTTCTGAAATACACAGGCCTCAACCACTGCTGGAAAAGGATTCAAGACCTAGGTGAAGAACTCCTGCCGAAGATGAAAATCCTACACACTGCACTGCAGGAAAATAAATGGGAAAATGTTGAACTGTTGTGAGGAACCTATGAGAAAAAAAGTAGGTCAAGCTTAAAAGTTTGACCTACTGATCTTCTTTGCTTTGGCAAAAGTACAAATGGAGTTTACATAATGCTGCTCACATGTAAGTGCTGGCTGGAAACTAAGTGATACAAATGTTTTTAATAACCCCCAGCCATTAACAGGATTCCTTTTTTTTATTATTTCAGACAATTTTAAATCTTTGTTTCGCAGTACACACTATTGAATCCTTACTTTTAAGACTGAATATATTTAAGTTACTCTTGTGTTCATTTCAGTGTAAGTTTGTGGCAACAAACGTAATACATACACCTCAAATCAGGTCTAAGTTGATTTCCAAAAAACAGATCAAACTCAGGTAACTTCCTGAAGCCACAAAGCTGAAGTCTGAACAAGGCACCTTTCCCACAGACAAATCAGCTGTGTATAAAGCAGCTTTACAGTCACATAATTCTTGAGTAAAGCACAGGATGGACAGAAAACAAATCTGTATCTGCACATACTGAATGGAATTTAATTCTGTAGGTACTGTGCACACTGCTGGTAAGTAAATAAAAGACAAAAAAGGTTATTCCAAGTATCTGAAACTCAAGTACCTTATCCAAAGCACCTACTATTAGAAAAGACAAATGAAATGCCTGTTATTATGTGATTTTCCCCCTCCATTTAATAAAGTAAAACTGTGACAGGAAACAAAAGTTAAAAAAACCCAAAATGAAATAAAATTAATGCTTTGCTGCTAATGCTAACAGAAGTTACTGTGATAAAGACACCACCCCTGTTTTACAGAGGAAGAAACTGGGGTACTACCACAATAACTTGCCAACATCCAAAGTCAGCCTCGCCAGATGCTAGATTTGAAAGTTACTGGCTCCCAGACTTGTACTCTATAATCAGGTATTTCTTACCTAACTCTTTAACACTAATTAGAGAGTGAGGAATTCAATAGGATTTGGTGGAAGGCAAACAAATAATTTTGTACCTTCACAAGCTAAAGAGAAAACAAAACATGCACTTAGCAGGAGCAGCATTAGGTTTTATTTGTTAAAAGCAGATGTAAAACATCAGTTCCTCTATGGACAAAAACAATTGGCTCTCTCATGTCTTCTCTGGCAGGCTCAAATAACCAGGCTGACACAGCTCTCTTTCATGAGATTCTTCCTACACATAAAATAGTTCCATATGTTTAAATGCTGAGTGGTTGAGTAAGCACAAAATTAATTCATTACAACAATGCTTTTCTATTGATTTTTCTTGTGCCTTAAGGCCTAGTCGATTACAGAACCCAAGCACCATTCAAACACTGCTTTGTCACATTTTTACATCCACTTGAAAGACGTCTACAGACACAAAGTGCAATGGAAATGTTCATTTTAAAGATGTCACTGACCCTCCCAGTCCAGGCAGACCTATTAACAGGTCACTCTTGTTACAGTATTCAGATTATATGGGGTTCAGAATCTTGTTCTTGTTTGGGTTTTGTACTGTTGTTTTCAAGGCATTGGCAACATCTCTAAAATGCAAGTGCTGCTGGCAGGGCCTGCATTTTAGGACCAGCAGGTCCTATTCCCTCACTGTGGGGATCAGCAACACATCACAACCCACCACCTCCTTGCCCTCCTTCCTCACACACCTGGGAACATCCATCAAAGAAATGTGTTTTCCTGAAAATTATGTCCCAGAATTTAATTTTAACACTCTGATGTTCAGATGGCTTTGCAGACTGCTTTTCAGCACTCACCTCTAGGACCTGATGGTACATAAATCTTCATTTTCTGTATCATCCTCCTTTTTTTTTGTATTCTCAGCATGCAATCCAAACAGGTTCATGAAAGGGCAAATAACTTCTCCTGTCACAGTCACTACATGATAGCACAAAAAACATTAGGAAAAAGTAATTTCGTAGAATTGCTTCCTATCATGTCCCATCACTTGCTACTGAGAAGGGCTGGGAGATGCATCCTGTGTTTTGAGTATATTGCAAGGTGCTTAACAAATGATCACCAGAACCCTTTTACAGACAGTTTTTGAAAAGCCAACTATCCACATATCACAGAAAAACCAAACACTGTCTCCTTCAGAGGACAGCACAATGGCTGCTCTATACCATGACCTGTCCCCAGGGGAGCATTGTACATCAACAGTTTGTCAGCACAGGCCCTAAAGGGCAGAAGTCACTGGCAATATGCTGTACTGATTTTTACGTATCTCTACTTTTTGAGCAGACACCTTCATTTAGAACAATAATTCCAGCTGGAATTCAACTTTACACCCTCTTTAAGTTGTGGATACTTTATTTACTTTATCTGTTCTATTCTATTTAGAAGTATTGTTTCATTTGAGCACCTTCGTGTGGTCTTGGGTTTATTCCACGTATAGTCAGTGCTCCAATTTGAGAAAAGTATTTCAGTGGTCTCAAGCTCAGCAGGAGCCAGGAATCACTGCTTGGTCACACCACCTGTGATAGTTCATTAAGCTGATCCAAACAAAGTTAATAGTTCCTGTTGGGACTGTGAAGCAAAATTCCTCAGGAAGAGCTGTGACATGCAGATGAATAACACTGAACATCAGTAATTTTCCACTAAGTACTAGACAACTTATTCCACAGGAGCAGGGAGTTATCTGCCTCAGGAGGAATGACCTGCTGCACAAAGCCTGCTCTTCTGTAAGACCACTGCATCTGAAATCATACTTCACAAATAAAAATGCAACTGAGTATGCAAACCCCAAGAGCTACACATAACACTTTGGGAGATACATAGAAAGGCAGCATTGGTAAACAGACAATTTTAAATAAGTGTCATATTCTAGATTCACAATTCACTCTCACACTGCTGCTGCACAGCAAGACACAGAAGGCAGTTTAAATGAAAAGTATAATTCCTAAAACAAGTGACCTTGATACTTTTGTCACAGAAGCAAGATGAAACTGGAAGCTCTGCTGAACACAAACACAGCCCAGGTCAGCTCTGCTGGGCCTGTGCTGAGTGGTCTGGCTGTAACATTGTACTGTGTGCTCCCTGGTGACCTATGGATCAGCAGAGGAGGATGTGATGTACCCTTGCTTTAGGAGTTACCCATCAGTTAAACACCCCTAAATCCTGACATCCATGTTAACTTAACGACTGCTATGAAAAGGGTACACGTTGTTCTGTAAATTGGAATCAAATGAACAATCATGCTACATAGGAAGGGATGACTAAGCCACATAAACAAACTGATAGCTTAGCTTTCTGAAGGGAGATTTTACTTGATTAAATTATTCTCTTGACTTACTTGACCTATCCTAAACCCTATAAAAGCATTTCAAATTGTCAACCCCCCCACATGTACAGCTTTTAACATCTCTAATTTCAACTGTGCATACTATTCATACCCTTTTTCCTACAAAAGGGTTGAGAGCTGAAGCTAGAGCTGCTTCTATCCCCCTTCCTCTCCTACTGAAGACAAAATATCAAAATCATTAAAGACCCTCCCACACAAAGAAAGGAACATATGGAGACAAAACTATCAGCTTATAAAGTTCTTTGCAGAAGTGTAGAGACACAGGAGTAAAATTCCTTCCTACTGAAATCAGTGGCACTTTAGGCATTGGCTTAAATTAAAGCCAGCTCTGTCCTTATTTCTCACACAGAGTGTCAGTTTGATAAGGAAAGGCAGTCAGTGCAAGAATACTGAGCAGCCACTGGTTTCCAGATCGGAGTTATCAGCGTTCTGTACTTGCACAGCACAAATAACAAAACCTCACTGAGAACTCACTGTAAGAAAAATCCATTTAATTTTCATCTTTCCTTTACCATCTTAAAGATGTATGAAATATCTGAAACCAAGTTAATGAACAATTCTTACAAAACTACATAAAGAAAAAGTGCCCAACAGAGACTTGGACCCATGTCCCCAAAGGTGTAGCTCCTCTGGCCTAAAGACAGATAAGCATCTGAGACCTTCAATAATCTCAGCTGCAATCCTTTGCTGATAATTACCAGGGAGAAATTTTTATAGCCAACATTTTTCAAGTGACTATAAAACTTATCTTTAAGAGTAAGATTTAGTAGACTAATCAGCCTTTTTATATTGATTTAAAAAAATACTGAAAACTCTCTAGATTTTCCAGAGAAGCATTAAAGCCAGTGATTTATTTTGCTATCCAATTTAGCTGAAACTCATCACTGTCTCTGGAGTAAGAGGTACATATTGTTTAGCATCCAAATCAGAACAGATTTTTTTTTTCCCTGAAACATAAGCCCAGGTTCCCAACCTTAGTGGCTGTAAACAGCTCTGAATGAGCCAATGCAGTGCTGCCTTCCCAGGTTTGCCAAGACCTCTGCTCTCTGCCGTCCTCGAACAGCTGCAGCATTGAGGAGACCAGGCTGCTCCACGTGGCCTTTCAGAACCCCCAGGACAGCAGCCAAGCAGAGCAGCACTATTACTCCCCTTCCTCCTCGCTACCAGGCTGACTTGTAGAAGCAGAATCTAGAATAATTCCCACAGGAGATGAACCTAAGAACGCAGAGATAAAGCAAAGAAATATTTTCTTTCACCAAATAGTTCCTTTCACCAGCTGAGCGCGGGATGCTCCAAAAAAAACCTGCTTCTTAGTGGCACATATGGAAGCTGGATGCCTTGGATGTGCTCCAAGCACAGTAGTCTGCTGAGAGTCCCTGAATGTCACCAGCAGCTGGGACAGGTTTTACCATCAGGGCTGTGCCCTCCTGTGCCATATCTCTCCCCAGCAGTCTCTGGGTAATGAATGGCATTCATAAAAGCATTCACCTCATAATTCAATAGTACAGGAAGTCCTTGGTTCAATGGGCATCTCCATACTTCCTTTCTTTACAGTTTGGGCAAACGGCTCAGTTATAAGGTCTAAGCACCAGGAACATACATTTGTACTGCTTTTAAGCACAAGACTTATAATGATGCATTGAATCCTATATCAATAAAAACCTACAAAAGAGTCATTAAGGGTGGCAGCTAGCTCTCCTTTATGGTTTTATCAAGACAGCAATTTGTTTGGCTTCAAAATAGAGCAAAGAATAAAAAAGGCTTAGGTCTGTCAAAACATTCTTTGACTGGTGAAGTCCTTCAGAAAAATCCATACAGATTTCGTGCTTGCCAGCCTAATTAAAACTGTTAGTTGCACCTCAGAAATGGCAGATGATTCTTCAGTAATCATCCATTAAGCAGCTAAGAAATAATGACTGCTGCTTAAAATATTCTAGGAAACAATTTTTGTATTACAAAGAGATATAAAACATTTTTCTTTAGGAAAGAACCTAATGGACTGTGCTTAGTTCCCAAAGGATCGTTTTTTCCATGGGCACGTTTTTCAGAATAGTTTTTGTTATCTCATTTCTATACACACAGAGAGAATCTAACATCCTACACATTGCACAGGATCTGCTAGCATGAGGCAGGACTTCAGAAAAACATATTTAAATATTTGAAATTAATACTGTTTTATTTGACTTTAAGCCCATGAAGAAAGGCTCATTACTGCAGCACTGCTGTTAGGTGGAGTTATAAGAGGAAAGAACCAACTATTTCATCTAGCCATAGGCAGGAAGATCATCACAATTTAGCTACAGGAGGAACGGTGAAGTCACCCAGGGAGTTCCTGAAGGCTGCACTTTGGGAAGGGACTCGTTCCTCTCCTATGAACCATGTAGGAAAGCCTGGGTTCTAGACTAAGTAATTAAATGCAAATCAAGTAAGCCATAAGTACAGTCTGGTCAGAGTACAGTCACCAATCCCTAATAGCCAGTGTTTTTAATACTCTACTTCATTAGAATAAAGGAAACATGACACAATTTGAACCAGTGCAATCCATTCACATGCAGTGAATATTAGGCATGGAAGATGCAAGCCAGATGAAGAAAATTTTTTAAACCCTCTGCAAGAATTTATGACAGAAGTCTTTACAGCCAGACCAGTTGTCTCTGTACTAACCTGTGGTTTGCTTGGAAATTATAAGTTTTGTAAAATCAGAATAACAGAATCTCCTGAGCCGAAAGGGACCTAGAGGGACCATCAAGTCCAAGTCCTAGCTCTGCACAGGACAGCCCCAAAAATCACACCATGTGCCTGAGAGCAATGTCCAAACACTTCTTGAACACACACAGGCTTGATGCTGTGACCACTGCCCTGGGGAGCCTGTTCAGTGCCCAATCACCCTCTGATACCCAATCTGAACCTCCCCTGACACAGCTTCATGCTGTTCCTTCGGATCCTGTGACCGGTCAAAGTGGTTAAGTTAGTTTAATCTGTTTGCAGTAAGAGTGGCTTCCTTTCCTGACAGCGAGCTCTGGGTTCCTCTGGGACATGAGATCAAAGAGCTGTCCTCCTCCTGTTCTCTCTCCCTGCTCCACTGATCACAACATGCAGGTCTTTATCAACAGACTAAAACAAATTGTTCATAGAAACAATTACATCATTAGTAAAAAGACAGATGCACAAACCCTTGTTCTTTTAAAGATAACAATGTCACACGCTAAAATAAAAAACATATGCGATCTCGGCTTAAAAGCTGATGAAAATCAGCACGCAGGAAATATTCTGGGGGAAGAAAAAGATGAAGGAAAGCAAGAACTTCTCTGCAACAAAGGAAACGTCAGTGTAGTACGAAACACTCCAAACCTGCCGCAAACTAAGCAGAGACAGATCTCAATTCCCTGTCCAAGGTGACGGCACCTGGGAGGCGCAGGCAGAGCTGCTGCCCTGGCCCTCAGCTTCCCAGAGTCAGAGCGGGCTCGGGGGCTCTGCAGCACCCCTCGGGAGACCGGGCTCCGCCGGCAGGCACCGCCGGGGGCTCTGCCCGGGGCTGGGGTCCCACCGGCTGCCCCCGGCCGCTTCGCTCGCCGCCGCCCCGGGGGAGCAGCCCCGGGAGCCCCCGGGACCCGGCCCAGCCGCCCTCCGGCCCCGCGGCCAGCAGCCCCCCGGGCTGGCCTCCCCTCGGCGCCTCACGCCGGCCCCACCGCCGCCCCGGGCCCCGCACCCCGCCCGGCCCCGAG
>VXBT01013224.1:324584-341113 GCA_013400235.1 Oriolus oriolus
AAGCGGCCAGGGTGGGGCGGGCGGTGCCCCTGCGCGGGTCCGCCGTGAGGGGCGGGCGGTGCCTGCGGACCGGCTCCGGCCCGGGGAGCCCCAGCACCTGCCCTGCCGCCTGGTCCTTCGCGGCCCTCGTGCATCGCGATCCCCAGAGGCGTTGTGGAACCGAGAATGAGCCGCTTGGTCGGTACCAAGGTGTGGTACTGACGGTACTAACGGTCACAGGTCTGTGTTCATCACAAAAACTGCCTTCTGTTTCCCGAGTCATTGCTCTCTATCCCTTTGCGAGGTTGGGCATGAGGTGAAATTCCAGAGCTGCTTCTGTAGCACTGATGAGAATAGGGGCAGTGGAAGGACTGAAGTTTGGCCGCTGTGGAGCCCCTCAGAAGCGCTACACGGCGTTGTGTCTGTGCTCTGTCTTTGGAAGGAAATCTAATTATTGTGACTGGAAATTTCACCCAAATACAGCCATTTTTGATGGCACGCTTTTCCATAGATTCAGCTGTACAGAACTGTGGGGAATCTGTAGCCAATAAATGAACAATGCACCACATGTGGGAAAACAGCCCAGTTTTGGCCACAATAGCTCTATGCCTTCGATACTGTCATTCTGGTATGGGAATGCTGAAGTAAATGAACCAAACAGCCCCCACATCTTCAGGTACTTCGAAAATATCTAATTGCTTGCATAATTTTTTTTCCTTCCAACAGTGAACACCCACCTGTTTTTCCCAGAGCAGCACAACTGGTCTGTACGGAACATACCGGGAAGCCAAGTGGGCGATTGTCTGTGCTGTTTGTTTTTATGTAAGTATTTTATGTAGATGGCAGACTATACAAACAAAATGGAGATATCAGTAAAGTAATCTTAAAGTGTTCAAAAGCAATCAGTAGGATTTGTTATTTGGAGGACAAGTCCTGTACTTACCTCCCATTGAAAGTACCGGCCATTTGCCTGTACTTGACAAATTTTCTTAAGGGTGGAGAAAATACAAGGCTTTTGATGAAAAATAGCTGAAATTATTCCCTTTAAACCAGAAAAAAATGGTGCATGGAAGAAATAGTTATTTGAAAAATCCATTTGCTATAGGCGCGCAGTATTTTCTTGAAGTCCTTAATAGCTGGAAGCTCCTCTGTTCTGTTATTTTGTGCCCTGTTCCCTACCTTCCCTGATTATGTTGCCCTTAGTAATGAATACTTAAGTAACAGCACTATCGCTCCTTCTCTTGGCAAAATGTGTGACTTTTAAAGAAATAAGTTTCTATGTAAAAATACTTTCAGTGTATTTATTTGCAGAAAGTGAGTTTATGGAGTCTTTTGGCAGCAACTCAGCACACAATGCCAGTCTAAAGAAGTAACTAAGGATGAGAGGCTTAACTGTTTGGACACTTATGAATGGGGACAGCATCTGCTCAAATGTCTCCTTAAACCTTTTATTGGAGCATGATATCAACCTTTCAGCTAGTAAAGTTTTCCTCTCACTTTTCAAAGGGCAGTTGACAGCACTGGAAAACTTCTCTCAGCACACACAGATTGCAGCATTGACGGCAGATATTAGGATGGATGAACAAGGATTAGCTCTCACAATGGTGCAGGATAACTCCAGATAACAAGCCTTGTTGAAAGAAGCTCTGCAGCTAATGATGGAAAGCTGAAACCAGGTAAAAAGAACCAATAGCAATATTAAAATTTAACAGCATTGAAAATATCCTTGTTCTGCATTTATGCTTTGAGCCCGTCTCTGATTTATTTACACTTACACAGATCAAAAGAAACTCAGTTTAAAATTACAGAGAAAAGAAACTAGCACAAACTGTATAAAGCTCAGTGCCAGCATTCCAGTGTGATGAAATACCTGTGATCTTAAAATAGCTGATATGGTGACTGTTCCATAGTCAGATCAAGATTTAAGTCTATACATTGTTCTACAGCAAAACCAGATTTCCTATTCACCAGCAGATTTTTACAAAAAATATTTTGACTATTACCTTTATGTAGCAACTAAACTTGAATAATATCATTCTTTATTCAGTGCATTATTGTTCAAGTAATTTCACTCTGCAAGTAACACAAATCTTCTCAAGGCTTGAAATTAATTTGCCTTGTTGTTTGCTTTTTATTTCTCTATTACAGAGAGCAGTTACGAAGTGGCAATGGACTAATCTCTGTGCTTTAACAATCCACACAGGTGTTCATTTGCTAAATGTTTTAAACCTGAAATGAACCATATCAGTACTAGCAGACTATTACCAGTTATTAAAGGTTTCTTGTGGAACATCTGACACCTGTATTAAACTCGAAATTGAAAGCTCTGTAAATGTGAGTGCTTCACATGGGTCCCCAGCCCAATTACATTAAACTCATGAACTACAGTTTGGGGATGATACTGTGCTGTGGTAATTCCCAGCATGAAATTGTCTCTAACATTGAAATCTATGAAGCGAAGACTGGAGCGTAATGAAGTAATTTAGAAATTTACTGGCTGTACAGTGAAAACGCATATCTTTAAATTAGAACAATTTTCCTAGCAGTGCCTTTATAGTTCGGGCTGTCCTTTCTTCAGAACTGCAAGCACCACAAAGAAATATCCACTTGCTTGATGAAATAAAAACCATCAAGTGGAGTTCTTAGCCTCTTCTTAGGAAAAAGGCTTTGCACTTTTGATCTGAATATAAAAATCAGTGGAAAAATCTAGAGCATAGCTTTGAACTTAATACCTTTTTATTATTATTTTCTTAGGACATGATAGCTCATCCATTCCCTGAAAAAAAATCCCTTTGATATACAAAAGTATATATATGATACTGATTTGGTTGTTGGTTTGTTTGGGTTTGGGTTTTTTTTCCATCTATGATTAGAATACTAATCATTGAATATTAAGAGTATGCATCACTGAAACGAAGTAGTTCTATTTGCAACAATTTGAAGAAGGCAAGCTCCAAAAGCATTTTCAATAAAGGCTACAAGGAGGCAAATTATTTACAGCATGGGATGTGTTTGATTTACTGCAGCAAGTACAGAAAGGTTTAAAGCGGATTGAGGACTTGTAACAAGTAAGATGCACAAATGCACTATTTGGGAGCTTTTCTTGCAGTGAATTAGATTTTATCTTTATGGACTTTTTTTTTCCAGTTGATTAAGATGAGTATAATCTGTAAAGTTTCAAACAGGAACCTAAAAGAACAATTTTATTACTGCTTGTGGCTTGAACGAGCTGGTGCCACTCTGCTGACTTTAAGAGGAGGTAGAAATTAACAGAGGTAGTGGGAGGTACTAATGTCTTAAAATCCTACAGTTACTCACCAAACTGGCACAGAGGCATGCACGTCCTATTGTCCATGCCAGCAAGAAGAAACAGGGCTGCATAGCATGTGCGTCTCCTCAAAATACCTTCAACGGTGCAAGAAGTTATCTCCATAAAAATCTTCAGTGGCTGCTTTCTGCTGGAATGCCTCAGCTCTTGCAGGCACCTCCTGCTCAGCCCCTGGCCTCTCCTGACAGGGTCTCACAAGGTGCCCACGTGTCGGCTGTTTTGACATTCCCCTTCCTGCCTCTGTGAGCATAAATTCTGGGTGCCAATAAAGCCCCTGAAGTCAGAGGCCATGTCCCCTTGTAATGGCCATACAAGACAATTTCAAGCAGCTGATGGAGCTCTTGCTACAATCCTCTAAAAAGCTTATGTTTCTTAATCAGTTGAACTCCTGATGGTGATTAATGATTAGGACTTTTAAAATTAAACAGGAAAAATAAGCACTGTTGGTGAGAGCCATGGCATACAGCTTTTAAGAATACATTGCTGTCAGTGCTATGGGTGGTCCATGCAGTAAGTAGAATTAGTTTAGGTGGGTTACAAAGCAGTTTCAAGTTTTCCCAAGGTACAAAGTTTTAATAGAAATAAACCTTGGTGGCGGGGGAAGGAACAGAAGTATTAAAATGAGATAATTAGGCTAGAACAGCAGAAAGGAAGCTCACACAGCAAGGAGCTCTCCAAGAGATTAAATCTTTAAGCTTACATTTTAATAAATCATTTGCTGTGTTGAAGGAGCAGAAAAAGAGCTTGCTTTTCTGTTGACTGAGCTGCAACTTAGCTATTGGAGACCAAAGGAAACGGTGTACAAAGGACTAAGGAAAATAGAATTAGTTTGATACTAGAGGAGCTTCAGAACTAAAGAACTTAGAAAAAGTGTTTGAAAAAAAAGAAGATTCCACAATTAGCTAACTAAATGGCTATAGGAATTACTGCATGCTCAAGTAGTATCATGCTGTGTATATCCAGTATGACTGAAAACACTGAGGATGAAGATGACACTGGGTCCAGTAGTGATGATGATATAAACTTGGATACTTTTCAGTATAAATCTTCGCAGTTACAGTGTTCTGAGTTCACCCATGTTACCAGCAGTATCTAAAATGTGGCAAATACCTGATACAGGCCAGACACTTGAGCAGGCACACTGTAATGCTGTGCTCCATAATGATGCTGGTGCATTGTGCAATCCTAAATTCGAAGCCAGGGGTGTTTGACCTCCTTCATGCTGGGAAATGAGACCCCTTCCTCTTCCTCCTGCCCTTCTGTATCACATACATCCTGTAAGAATTTGCTTTGCTTCAGAACAGCTCAAAACTTGGCTTCTTCAAACCCTAGATTTCTTATGATGTATTGTATCTGTTTTCTTTTAATATATCTCTAGACTTTATGTCCTATGATATTTCAAATTATGTATTACTATATATGGCTAATCCCCTCAAAGATGTCTTCCAATGCTACTTGTGGAGAAGTCACTGAAAAACAAAATGTCTGCTAGTCCCAGACAAGTAGGAACTGCAAACTCTAAGAAAGTCTAATATATTTAGCTTTGTCTGAAGGCAAGTTTCTTCATTTAATTGATATAAGGATGGTAGAGACAATCTTATCAGGAACCTTTCCTGAATATACAAGAATACATGGATAACTAGCGGTAATTACAGAATTTGTCTTCACTGCAGTGATAATTTTTTTTATATTTATTTATTCACACTGACCAAAACTCACCTTGTTTTTGCACTGTAGTTTTTACCTCCAGTGTACAGGGCCAGACCTATCAGCCTTTTATATACCATTTTTAGTGAAAAAAAACTTCTACACAAAATGTATGAACTCAGCACTTTATTTGATGAGTGCAAGCCCACAATTACTCCAGATTAATTTTCTCAAAGAACTGAATTCATAAATAACAAGTTAGTAATTCATTTAGAACATAGGTGACTGAGAGCTCAGGTCCATCTTGAATCTGCATCCCAGATTTGTTTTTACAACTCATCAAGAAAAGGAGTATTTCCCAAATCCCCAGTAGCTGCCATTGATTTCTTCCCACTGATGAACTTCTTTGCAGCCTGAAAACAAATCAGAGATGTGGATATGAGGAAATAATCACTACAACAGAGTTGATGCTACTCATAGCATCAGCTTCAAGTTACTAAAACAAAGAACAAATCCTGGCACTACTATAATGTATCATCTTGTTAACAATCCTCCTTTTGCTGTATAAACCTAATAGCTTCTAATGCAGCTGCTCATTACTTTATAATCTAAACAGAAATGGCAGATTGACAGTTGGATACAAAAGGCATTAACTCTAAAAATGGTTATTCCTAGAATAATTATTACACCATAAAATACAGTGTATCTCATTACTACTAAAGCTATTGCTAATTGCTGCTGCAATACAAATAAGCAATGACTGTGAAAACCCAAATTTTGTATCTCAGAATTTCTCTTTATGATGGATTTTTAGAAATTTGCTTCACGTATAAGCAACAAGGTAATGTGCAGTAGCAACAAAGTTACATCAATTTATCACCGAAAGCCTAATCGTTTTGTTAAACACATCCATTATTCCAGACTCAGGAATCCTAAAAACCTTGACACAGAATCACCTGCACTAGAACTAATATGAAGTTTTCCACTAATATTAGTTGGCAGTTTTGGTAAATTTAAGCGAAGACGACAAGAATTTTACATAATTCCCAGCTACACTAGTTTTACAGTGTATTGGATTAAAGAGTCTTCTGTTAATAAAGTAAGTGAAGACATCAAAAGATACCCAGCTGGGATTTGTAAATGAGCTGCCTTTTCTATTTTTAACGATCGTATATGTGTGTGTTTATAAACACACAGAAATGAGCATCGGTTTTCCATAAAAAACCTGACACAGTGATTAAGGAACACCTGTAGATGCTGACACATACTTACATTCACAACATCAGCAGTGGCTACAGAGTCGATTTTTTGAGCAGCAGCACATGGGGATGTGTGTGTGCCAGAAACCAGGGACTCGGAGCCAATTTCATTCAGTAATCCTTTTGAGGTCTCCACTGACATCAAATAGTTGGCTTTCAGCTGATTTCTGCCATCAAACAAAGCATCAAGAATGAGCAAGCTTCTAAGTCCTGCTATTACCTTCCCCACCACCCCATAAATACAATGAGGTTTTGGTCCTTTTAACTTTTCAAGACTCCACTTTGAAAGGTTTCCCTTTCCTAACAGGGAAGGATTCCGTGGTTAGGAAAGAGGCACCACAAACCAAGCATAAAAATGACAGGTACTCGAACACCTACTGCCTCCCCACGCAGTCAGAAGATCTCTAGCTCAGGATTTGTTTCTGTCTGAAGTAACTAATGCAGTCAGACAAACCACCAAGGTTAAACCTAATTTTCTCATCAAAAACAGATGCATGCAGAGCAATTTTGTCCTAAGTGACAAAGAAGCAGTGAATGTAAATGGTCAGGCTCCTCCTGTAATAGTTCCATGGTTTGTTAAAACACAGTGAGTTTGTTTCTTTTGTTTCTTGCAGAATCACTGTTACATATGAAAACCTTATTTTTATATGGCAGTCCTTCTATTCTGAAAACAAAAAGATAGAAAACAATTTATTCCAATAGTGTGTTATTACGTAGCTTGGTATTTCTGATTGAGTTGTCAGAGTCTGCAAACAGAACTGACTGGGTTTGGGGTTTTTCTTTTTCAATAAAGGAAAAAGAGGAACATGGGAAATATATGAAACCATTCCAGAAGGGAAATGCCTATAAAAAAAAAAGAAAAATAGCCACAGCAGCAGTGTGTGTAACTCCCTAATACTAGGCGGCTTTGTTAAAAAAAAAACTCAACAAAACAAAAACCCACAACATACAAAACAAATAATGCCCAGTATAAAAGTCCAGAATCCACCTTTTAGCTACTAGTAACTAAGAAAGAACCAATTATGCCTAGGCTATCACACTTTGTGTAATTATGCTTTACATGGAGTCTTTGTAAGTATTTTATACATGCAACAGACAATATTTTCATTTTGCTCCTTGAGTCTGTACTATATTGTTGTATAGCACAACTGCAGTTTTAAAAGCTCAATGCAGTTTAACACTACTTGGAGACCCCCTCCCCCAAATACCCCTAGGGGCACGTATATCAAACACTTGGTGGAACATCACTAATTCAGTGCTTTGCACTTGCAGACCCTCATTACTCTTTTTCTTTGAAGACAGCACAGATTGCTTATTATAACTGTTTTGGGAATTGCTCACTGTAACTGTAAAGGGAATTACTTAAATAATGCAATTTAGGATTCTAATTCAAATACATCTTAATACTACAGAGTATGATTAAAATGACAGCATCTGCTGACACTTGCTAATTTCTTACATTGAAACAGTCTGCAGAAAATATTAACACTTCTCCAACAAGTTTTTATTAGGAAATAACACTACTGGAGAATTAGTACAGCTTTGAAAAAGAATATTGACAGGGGCTCAGTTTTAATGCAGGACCGTGAGCAATTCCCCATGGAAATAATTACAGCATAAGCTCTGCTGTACAGAATAGTCTGAGTGTTTGACAAGTAGCTGCACGTTAAGAAACTTCTCTTTACAGCACATGAGAGTTCTTTACACACTTACTTTGCCGTCGTGACATCGGCATCAGTGACACCGCCCTGAGCAACTGCCTTTACCTGGTTCAAAGCAGCTTTAATGACCTGAGGAAAATCAAACCATTTAAGATTTCTGCCCACATTAAATTTAAACATGTCATTTCTACTATCTGACATCCTGGAAACTTCAAGGGAAGAGCAGCTAACAGTGTGAGGATTGTCTGCCTGAACATGATTCTGAGCAGTTTTATAAAAAAACTAAAACCAGTGTAATGAACGCCCAAAAATGCACAAAAAGCAGTGTGGATTTTAACTGCACCACAGCATTGCTTTATACGGTCTCACCATTTTTCATGAAAGTGTTCTGTTCTGCCAGCTTCAAGAGACAGCATGTTCTTTATCATATACTTAGGCTGACAAATGTAAATCAGCAATTACAGTCAGCAATTCAAGGCGTTTTACTAACTCCAGTTCATATTATCTATCTGTCCTTCCCACAAAGCAAGTCTCATTCCCAGCTTACAGAGCTAAGTCATAACTAAACACGCAGCATTCCTACACAGGAAATAAGATTAATTTCCTTTTTTTTTTTTTTTTTCCAGTCACTATCTCAAATCAAAACACTTCTTTGAAGGTCATGTTGTTAAGACTTAAATTCTAATCAGCAACTCACCTCCCCAGCATTTGGAGCCTGGGATATGGTATAAATCCCAAAGAGCCCAGAATCAGAGTAATTAACATTAAATGCGGAAACCTGCAAAACAAACATTAGCATCAGCTGTTTCAAGTATCAGAGTACTTCAGCATCAAGCATAGGAAAGTAATTACTATTAGGATCTAAAATACTGTAATTCAAGAAGCTAAACTCCATCTGTGCTGAGTAAAGATCAGACTGGAAGCCCTTCACTGATACACTGCAACGTGTGCAAGAACGAACTAATTAAGATTCTAGCTGAAGGCAGTAACCTCTCAAAGATAATACACGTTTTACTTAAAAATCAGAATACAGTAATCCTTTGAACTTACATCAAATGGCTGGCTGGTTGCTTTAGCAACACCCTGGGTCAATTTGCTGGTAACATTGCTTCCCCTCTTGATGAGGGGCCCAGCACCTAAAACATACTGAAGGACACTGAAGGCATTTGCTTCTGTGCTCCCAACAACAGCTCCTTCTGTTACAATAGCAGCATGCACAAGGCTATCACCGGTCTGTTTCCTGACTTCTCCTAGAAATACAACACAATAAAAGATCACACAGTGTCAAATTAGAAACTACTACACATTCAGAGGCATGGAAAAGAAACATTTCCCTTTAATGAGAGAGAAGCCAGGGCCTAAAGTTACTGCATGTCTACTCAGGAAGGCAGCATGAGGCTGCAGGTAATTTTAAAAAGTCCTTTACATTGAAAATTTTTCTTGTTAAAACAAAACTCAGTACCTTACTATACCTTATTTGAACCTGACCCTAAACTATACAGAGTGTGGGATGATAAAACTCCAAGAGTCTCCACATAACAAATACCTAGAAAAATAGTGTGCCTATTTATGCTGGCTTATAGAAACTGAAGTTATTCCAGTCAAATATTAAATATTGGAAAATTTCTTTTTCCCCTTCATGTCTTTACAGAGACATCTGCTACTCCAGCTAAACAATAGCTGTTGGTAATGGTACAAGACACTGCCCTGAAAGAGCAAAGCATTGCTTTGACTTAGCACATTTAAAGCATCTTCCCTAAACAGAAATCCTACCTCCACTTCCTGACAGCCCTCAATCCACTCCTACAGGAATCTCACCAAAACTGCCAAGAGAAACCATATGCCAGCTTGTTTTTCACTTTATAGAAAAAATGATGTCACAGGTAAAACTTTGTTGAAAAGCTGGGTTCAGTTTTATCCCAGAACTTTCAATGGTGGAAACTTCTGCTTATTTAAATGGGATATGCATCTGAACTGTCACTGCCAACACCCAGCATTTAGTGCAACTGCATAGTTTTCAGTTGTAACTTTGATAAACATTTATAAACAGAAAACCAGTCACTCAGAACAGATACAAGAAACATCCTTACCCCCTCTATAAACAGCCTTTGCACCAGGAGCACCAGCTCCACTTCGGATATTTAGGAATTGCTCTGCAACTTGCTTTAAGGTAGAGTGCTTTATACCTGCAATACAACAGTTACTCCAAGTAATGCAATGACACTGAAAAGCTACAGCAGTTAAATAAGTGTTTCAAGCCTATGGTAACATTTTACTTCTACAGAGAAGTCAAATTTCTCCAGCAGCTTTCCCACATGACCTGCAGTGTTCATTCAGGAACATACATACCTATTCCTACGAGAGCCATTCTTGAACTTGTGAAATTGTTCTGCACAAAATGGTGAAGCTGCAACAGTAAATTCACATTTTAGTGTATTTTGTTTAAAGAACAAAAATCGTGTGTGTTTCTGACATAGCCCCTTACACTTCTTAAAGCAAATTCCAAAGCTTCCAAAAAGAACTGTCTATAGAATGTCATTTTATTGCATTCCCTAGTGACAACTACAAAACCCTTTTACACAAGAACACCTGCATTTCATTGACGGCCTTACTGTCAACAGAAAGCCACTGACATTAACCATCTCTCTAAGTGTGAATGTGAGTTCTGTACCCAGTATTAAAAGCTGCATGGAAATAAAGTATTTTAACACCAGATCAATAAGGTAGTAAATACTGACTGTATATGTACTAAATTAATTTGTTCTCACAAGTGCCACTATCCATTCCTGACAAAAAACTGAAACAGCTATACAACACAATAAAAATAACCCTACCTGCTCAGAAGTAATTTTTCCAACTCTGTAGTCTGGACAATACAAAGGGTTTGCCAGAGCATTTTTATAAGCTGCAGCATGCAAGTTTTCCAGCACTCCTGAGAGGAACAAAGTTTCAGATGATTAACATAACAGCCACATGTAAGGAAGATTATGAATGCAACTAAATGGAGGACAGCTGTGGTCCACTTTAAGGACCATTAGATCTGCAAAAGCAGGTCTGGAATAATCCAATTCATATGGAAGTTTCATCCAAACCCTTGGGCTGGAACAATCCAGCCTGAGGCCTTCTATTCTTCTGCAACTTCTTAAAAAGAAACCAAAACAAACTAATAACTTGTATATGCTCAACACGTTTTGGCTTCAACAGCAAGCTATAAATGCAATCAGTGTTTGGAAGAAGGGGAGCAGCAGAAAACAAAACCAAATGCCAATATCCTTTTAATTAGTTTCATAAACATCTTCCCGGTAGGCATCCCTTGTTCTTGAGAAAGAACAGGTTCTCTAGAATACTATTTGTAGCTTTGTGAGGTGTCTCATCTATCTCCCTACTCACATGAAGGATGCTAGTGTCTTCAATTCCCTTCTCATTAGTTTTTTTTTTTGCATTCCAATAGCATTCTAATAATTGCTGTTCGATATTCTCCCTGTATTTGTTCATACTTTTTCCTCAAGAGAAAGATTCCTTTCTTCATAGTTCTGTTTCTAAACATAACTGTAACTGAAAATATTACATTACTGTGAAAGCCAACCTGCAGTTGATATAAGTTAAAAAAAAGAAGGATTGTGACTAATTAAAAAAAATAGTAGCCCTTCAGTATAAGCCAGAGATTTTTCCAACATTACATTGTCACCTTCAATGGGTTACAAAGGTAAATGTGCTTCAGAGTGGTACAAATTATGTTTATTGTGTAGAACTACCTGGGTGATCTTGGATGATGAGTTACTAACACAAGACACACAGAAATAGGCTTGATCTGACTGAGGCTTTGTGTTGTGTTTCCTCTTTGTTTTTCCTTAAACACAGAAATCTAAATTTACAATCCTAAAGCTGGAACCCATTTTCAGTGTGATGAAAATACATATTGTTTTTATACCAAAATAACCATACAAATTCAAGAAACCTTTTGGAGGATACTGTTTTCACACCAATGAGTAATACCTAAATATGGTTTTCAGAACACAAGCTTCTGCAAATATATTGTCAACAACAGTCATGACTTGCACATTCTTTGGTTGTACTCGAAAAGAACTAAAAATGTAAAATGGAAGCTGTCAAGGAGAATGGTGTAAGCTGTCTTCAGCATGTTACTCGCTAAATGTTATCCCAGGCTGGAAAAATCTGTGTATTAAAAGAAGTTCCAAAACAACAGAAAGACCATACCTATCAACAAGCTGAAAAATTAAATGGCCATGTGACAGAGCAAAAGGGAAACTAGTTTTTCCACATTTTTTCATTGTGAAGGAACTCCCGCAGAGCCAATACCGTGGATCAGAAAATACACTTACCAACTTGGGGATTCTGAAGTGCAATCACTTTATCAACTTTTAATTTTGGCTGAAGATCAGCTACTTCCCATCGTCTGAACTCTGGTGCTGTGGTGACATTTAGAAGATACTCCATTACAGTATCACTAGATAAAGGACATTACAAAGGCATTAAACACAAGTAAGATGTACTTCTGCGGTTGAAAGCAATTCAAACTAATCTGTAAGCAATGCATTAACAACAAAATGCATCACTCAAGCCAGAGCAGTTATCAGCACTGATGTACAAAGTAGGGTAATTCAGCTTCAATTCTGTAGCATTTGTATGCTCAGTAACACGACACAGAAGTTGAATATTAATATAGTAATTTACTGATACATTACAAAAGCATGAGAATAGATATTCCTCCCACCCTGCAGAATGACAGGTCTTCCCTACCAAGCAGTTTGTAAAGAAGGCAGTAATTCCCTTTTTAGCCCATCCAGATACCTACACATAGTCTCGCAGACATTCAACAGAGTAAGCCATCTTCTCTCTTGTTGCATGCACACTACATGAGAAAAAAACCAAAATCCATTTCAGCAAAGAACACAGAAGTGAATTTTCACACATATTCCCCGTTGGTCAAATTCATCAGCAAGATACAGACTGGAATAACTACTTAACCTTAAATCTGTTTGGGATGACTGTTTAAAGAAGTGATAAACACACACAGAGTAGAAATAGACATAATTAAAACTCACATCTTCCGTATTCAAGTAATAACAAGTATCTTGCTAATCATCAGAATTTAAGATACCACAATAATTCAAGGTAAAACAGCAAATAAGGATGAATAGCAAAACTTGAAGAAAAATGTGTGTATGTATTAAACAAAGCAATTCAGAAATTACTCTCTTTGGGCAGAAAACACAGTTGATCATGTGCTTTTACTTCAACATATTTGTTATTGACAGGACCAGAAAAGGGTAGAGTCTCAAGTCATAAAACACTATTTTTAACCAAATTCTAGATAAAAAGATCTTACTGGATGATTTCAAGACACACTAAAAGAAAGCAGGCACAGTGAGGTCCCTCTTTTATTTCTCTTACTATTGTTTTTTAGGCTTAAAACCCTCAAATCACAAAAGCCAACTACTGTCTGTGCTGTTCCCAAGGCTGCAGTATGATGAGTAGTATCTATTCACAAAAGATGGAAGGAAAAAAAAATCTGACTTTAGAAAGTTTATTCTCAAAGTCTGAAAAGGCAGAAAGAAAAATTAAGCTTTCCAGACAAATTGTATTTCTTCCATGTGCACAGTATTTATATTTTGTTTATTGAAAAGTGTTTTTAAACTACAAACCACGAGTGCACCCTTGAAGCTTAACAGTACAAAAAGTACAAGATGCTCCTTGACAACATTCAGTATTCAAGTACCACTTTCACCCTGAGCTTATCCACCTACACACTGTTGTGCTTATTGTCTTATGTTTCCTTTAGTCACAGAGCTCATGGGCATCTCACCAACACACATCATCCTTCTACGTGGTTACAAACCTCAGGCTGCCCCCAACAGCTTCGATGCCACGAGTGATGCGGAAAGAGGAAGCTCCTTTAGTAGTCTATTAAAACAAACATCAAAAAAAGGGCAACTTACAATTCTAGCTATTTAAAAAACATTTTGAGTTGATGGCAGCAATAAGAAAAACTACGCAGAAATATTCCCCACATGCACAAAATTGAGTTTGTATCAGCCACCTGAACTAATTTTAACTGCAGCTTAAATAAAACGAGTTCTTGTGCATAACTGAACATAGATATACTACATATATCTAGTTTAAAACACCAGAGGAGAGCAAAATTATAAATAAATATTACTTCCTATCTTCCAGGAAGCAGTAACATTTCTCCTGCACTGAACCACATAACCAAGTACCACTGTACGCTGTCCTCCACTTTGTAAGATCTCTTACATTAAATTTTACCATACCAGTTATTGTTGCAATAATAAATCTTTGACCGTTTCACTTACTGTCAACATAATAACAAAGGCAATAAACACCTACCAAATTAGATGCAAGACGAAGCAGGTGAGCAGTTCCCAGGTTACTGGTGGTTTCATATCTGCTGCCTGTTTTAATAAACACACCAATTCTTGAAGTTGGAGAAAAGTTTTCCAGAGATGCAATAACTAAGCCATTTGGTAACTTTGTGATCTGTATTAAAAACAAAAGAAAGCTTGGTTTTCATTCAGTGGAAGTACTATCACAGCTCTGCTTTGACTGAGTTTTAAAAAATAAACTAAAAAGAGAGGGAAAAAAACCAACCCTGTATTTTTATACTGACCTCAAGATCCTGAGACTCTGGAGATAATTTCACTTTTGCTGCAGCTGCTGAGGGTGCAACTTTAGGAGCTACTTTAAGTGAGTAAAATCTCTTCTAGAGGAGAAAGCATAAGAGAAGGGATTTCCTTAATTAGTTCATCACATGTTTCCTTACATATTCAAAAAGAAACTAATTTTAAAGTAGAGATACAATGAAGGACTTCAAACACGAGTAAAAACAGTGATTCCCCTGTAATTCCTCTGATTATTTTTTACATCGGTCAGGACCTGCACTACAACTTACACAAGGACTTTGGAATATCAAGAAATAGCACTGCAAGAGTGCTTTCCTCCCCTCCTCTCTTGGCTGCTGTACAGTGGGAATCTCTCTCAATCCTATCCAGTCTGTAGGACACCTGCAGAGCCATTAACTGAACTGAAGAGCCACAGCGATCCATATATGCAGCACAACACCTCAAAGGTAACTTTAAATTCCTTAGGTGGAGGCAGTTCAGCTCCTGAAGAGTCACCTCAGAGCTCCAACCTGTCTGCACTGACTGCTGCACACAAAGAGGACACCTAGGCAAGTCCCCAGACTGCAGCTGAACCTGCTAAAATGGGTCCAGAGGAGGCCATGAAGATGATCAAAGGACTGGAGCACCTCTGCTACACAGACAGGCTGAGAGAGCTGGGGGAGTTCAGCCTGGAGAAGAGAAGGGTCCAGGGAGACCTCATTCCAGCCTTACAGGACCTTAAAGGGGCTTTTAAAAGAGATGCAGAGAGACTTTTTATACAGACTTTTTATATAGTAACAGGACAAAGGGCAATGATTTTAAACTCTCAGAGAGTTTAAATTAGGTCTTAGGAAGAAATTCTTCCCTGTGAATGTGGTGAGGCACTGGAACATGTCGCCCAGAGAAGCTGTGGATGCCTCATCCTTGGAAGCATTCAAGGCCAGGTTGGATGGGGCCTGGAATGAGATGACCTCCAAGGTCCATTCCAACCCAAACCATTCCATGATTTGAGGATTCTAATAACCAGAAGCAGTCCTTCACAGGAAAGAGGTGAGTATCACAAGAGCTCTGGTTTCAGCAGCTGGCAACAGAAATGACAAGACTATTGATTTCAAATCTGAAATGCTATTACTTTCCACCCACTTTAGAAGTTGCTTATACTAGTAAATTTACTATTACTCTTGTTTTCATATTAAAAATAACTTAATTCCCATACATCTCAAGGTGAAAGCCGAGTGACAGAAACACCACTGCACTCGGCTGTAAGGATGCCAGTGATGTAATTCCTGTTGCTTTACCAGAGACTGTCCAGTGTAACTCATGTCTAGGAAAAACTCCTTTCTTCCTCCACAAGGTTTTGGTAAGACACCTAGTTTTAACCTCTAAGTCTACTTATTTACGAACTAGTACCGCATATCTAAAACTGACCCACAAACACGCTGTCACTCAGAGGTCATTCTCCATCCCACTCGAGCGCATTTGCAGGGGAGATCCAACACAGGTTCTACCCCAGCTGTCCGCCGGCTCCACGAGAGCCTTTGAGCAGGACAAGCCCTCTGCCTCCTCCCCGCCTCCGAGACACGCCAAGCCCCAACGTCAAGGGCAACACCTTGTCCCAAGCGGCTGAAGCTTCTCCAGTGCGGCGGGATCCCCTCACCTCCCTTCTCTCCGTGCCCCGTCGGGCGCTGCCGGGGCGGCTCTGGCAAAACCTCGGGCGCCGCTCGCTGCGCGGCGCTCCGGGCCCGGCCCGCGGCCTGTCTGACCTTCAGCCGCCGTCCCGCTCCGCCGCCTGCCCGCCCGGTCCGGCCCGGCCCGCCCCCGNTCCCGGAGGGAGACCCCGCCTTCCCGGCACGCCCCGCGCCGCGCTGACCTTCCAGCGAGCGAACCTCGAACTCTACTGCTCCGGCGGGGCGGCGCGCCGGGACGCAACAGCGCCACTGCGCGGGCACCGGGGCTGTGCGCCCCGCGGGGTGCCGCTCCCTCCCGGGCACCGCGGGCCGTGGCACCGTGCGGG
>VXBT01013224.1:342067-376647 GCA_013400235.1 Oriolus oriolus
ATCAGAAAAGGCCCTCGGTACCGAGTTACCGATGAAGCGGCCGGTAGCGGCGTGGCGGGCGCAGCCCGCTGGCTGTGAGCTGCCGGGATAACGGGGCGTGAGTAACGCAGGCAATTCTCCACCCGAGGTACCTCGGAGTCATGCCCGCGTACAGTGCTGCGGACGATGCGCTGACAACCAAGTTGGTGACTTTTTATGAGCACCTGAAGGACTCCTCCGTGCCTTCTCACCAAGCGACTGTCCTCTTGTTTGACCCCAGCAATGGTACTTTGAAAGCTGTAAGTCTCGTGTGTCCTTCTGCGTTCTTCTCTGCTCGTGCTGTCAGTTCTCACTTCTGCCTCTTGGAAGCCGGGGCTGGTGTAAATTGGCGTGAGTTTACCAGCATCATCAATGTGTTTGTGACAAATCGGGATTTGGCCTAAAGCTGCTTATGTTTCGTTTGTTAAACTGTACTCGCTGTGCTATTTACTGCTGCTTGTGATTTGAATCTGATAGCTCAGAGGGGAACTGGAAGAGAGAAATGATCAGGAAAAGTTTATCTTGCACTGAAGGCAAAAATAACCCCCCACCTTGCAGATGAAGAATGGATCCTGAACCATTTTATATCTCAAATTGAAAGAGATTTACAATTAGCATTGCAGGGAAGAGTATTCAGAGTCTGATTACTTTATTTAAAGAATTTAAGTATTTTTTTTTTTTAAGAGTAGTGATGATTTGCATTGCACTTTAGTCATAATGATTTATTGAAGGGCCAAAACTGGTCAAGAAAACTGTCTTGGGTTTTTCTACCAAACGTGTGGGGTTTTTAAGCCCCATAATTAATATCCCTGCAGTAGCTAATGCACATTGAGGCAGGAGCGTCCCATGTGTGATACACATGTAAGGAATTCTAGGGTTCCCTGTCACCCCTCTGTGCAGACTGGGGAGCCACTGCCAGCTCGCTCTGGTCCCTGGTCTTGCTGGAGTGCAGAGTATTGGAGTCACATCCATCTATTCCCTGCGCTGGGGAGCCAGGGAAGTGCAGTGCAATGCATCAGGAGCTGGGTGAGTTAGAGGTGGCTCTTCTCTGACCATTTTCACTCCTTTTGTGCTGATGGAATGATAGGAAAGAACTGGAATAAACGGAGAACCTGCCCAGTTTAAACGTGACTTTGTATGGTTTGTGCTTGCTATAACAATAATTGCCAGCTTTTACACGTGCCTATCTTCTGTATCTGTAATATCACACCATTCACAAATTGGATGGAAATGTTTGGCATTTATTAATATTTTCAGTGTTCACGTCAGTCTGTTTGGATTTTTTTAAAGGTCCTGGATGGCAGTGTCATTACAGCCAAACGAACAGCTGCCGTTTCTGCCATTGCTACCAAGGTGTGTCTTCTGTTCTCTCATGTGGGGCTTGGAGTTATAAAATAACTAGAAGGAATGATTCAAATGGCTTTTCATACCATACAGCTTTAAATTAGATTTATGATAACATATGTACTTTCAGGGAAAACTTAAACTCACTGTTTTGAGTCAGCCCTGTCTGGCTTTAACGCTTCGTGTGTGATTGGAGAAGGAACTTGAGTTATATTTTTGTGGCTTCTGTTGCATGCTCTTTTAGGAATTTGCTGAGCTGTCTTTCTCTGTAATTTTCTTTTTTACGTGTTTGTCTTAACATGCCCCTTTATGGCTTTGGGTGATGTAGCTGTGGTAATATATTGAATTTTATTTAGACAGATGCTTTCTGCTGTCAGGACAGGACAGGTGGGTTGCACTGGACCTGTAAAAAGAGAGAAAAAGCTCATTTCCATTTCTCTTAAGATAGATGATGCCCACTATAGATGAATATAGTGGGCAGTCCAGAGGTGTCTGTCTGTATGTCAGTGTCTCTGTTGCCACTGGATGATGTCCAGATGACTGTCCCTGACCATGGCCATAAACTTCACTGTCTGAAGACAGGTGAGGTGTATCTGGCTGTGTCTTCCTTTACATCACCTCAGTTTCAGTTGGAAATTGTTGTGTTGGAATTCTTTTTTAAAAACTGGGCTTTTTTGGGCTGCTAACAGCAGGAAGAGAGCAAGTGACCATGCATTGCACAGCAGCGTTTTAGCCTCCACCTCCAAGGCTGAGGCAATAAGAAGAGGGCCAGAGCTGTAAAATGCTGTTTGTCACCCCTCAGTTTGCATCAGAATGAAGGCTGATCTCACTGCTTTGTTAGGGGCAGTCTGCATGCCAGGGTGACTCTATCCATGGCAGTGGAGCTACACTGGCATAAAACTGAGTGAAGGACCTGTCCCCAAGAGCTTCTCCTGAACCAAAGCACAGAATGATTTACAATGAACTCCTTGGACAGGAGGTTACAGGACCTTGTTCATTTTGGCCATTCTTTATTGGGTCAGTTCTGATGGTTTTTATGCAGCCCATGCTGGCTCCAAAGGAGCTTGGCTGCTGAAGGTACTTCAAGATCAGACCCTTCATTGTCATCTATTGTTTTGGGAAATTTTCAGGAGTGTTTTAGTTTAGCTCATATTTGTCATCTTGTCCTCTTTATGGCATTGGCTTTTCAAAGACTCATGGTCTTATGCAAAGAACTTTTGAAATCAGTGCTTCAGAGTCTTTAAAAGGCACACTAAAACAAGTTCTTGTTGCTGAAAAATGGGATCAATGAGATTTTTTTCTATTTGTTTGCAGCAGAATAAACCTTGAGAGCTTAGACAATTCTAAAGCTTTTTTAGACAGGAGTGAGGGGCCACAGCAAATGCATAAACAAGGGTATGTTAGGGCTGGACTCCAGCAGCCCTGTCTTCCCCTTTGCCAAGTACTGGTGAATCACAGGCAGGAACTAAACCAGAAAACCAAAAGCAACTGTAGAACTGAATTGTATTATTTGTTCCTCAGAACCATCCCTGTTTTTACAATGTCTGTGTATTATGGCTCTTGCCACGCCAAGACATGTTTGTGGTGTGATTTATGGTTTCTGTGAATTCAGAAAGGTGGTTTAGTGCGGGGCTGCCAGGACCATTTACCTGTGCAGCTGCCACCCTCACTGCTGATGGTTTGTGGGATTCTGAGCCCTGCTTTCAGCCAGTGCTGAAAACACTCAGCACTGGGCTTTTACACTTAATCAGCCACATGGGTGTGTTAATATTGGAGTGTGCTGAGGCCCCAGAACTTGCTGTTCATGCTGTTGCATCTTAAATCAGAATTTCAAGTCAGACAATTCCACACTGGAATTAAGACAAGATGTGCTTTGGTGCTGTTGATGCTAGCTTGTGCATTAAAAAGAGCCCAATATATATCCAGTGATTATTGAATAATGGTTCATACGCTTTTTTTGTTGTTTAAAAGGACTTGCTTTTTTTCTACTACTTTTGTAGTATTTTGATATGTATTTTTAATACCTGTCAATATATTGTCCTTACATATTCTCTTTTGTTTTTTTATTTCTGATGCTGTTCAGTTGTTAATGCCAGCTTTTGCAGAAGTGCTGTGCATTTTGGGAGCTGGTGTTCAAGCATACAGCCATTACGATATCTTCACAGAACTGTTCACCTTTAAAGAGGTAACGGACACATCTTCAGGGGATACATTTATTTTTCTCTATTATGTTGCAGGATTAGTTATAAAGCAAGCACAGCCAATGAAGTTGTATCAGGTCAGGCTGGGATGGAGTTCCTGCTCCCCAGAGCAGCCCTCACAGTGCTGTGCACTGGCAGCTCGAGGGGTCTGATAACACCCCAGTGTTTTGGCTACTTCTGAGCAGTGCTCACACAGCATCAAGGCTGTCTCTCCAACATTTGTTTCTGTTCTATCAAGCTGCCTTTATCTTGACCCACAGATTTTTCCATCTGATTTTCTCTTCCCTCTCCCTGTGCTGCTGGGGAGGGGAGTGATGAAACAGCTTTGTGGACACCTGGTGTCCAGCTGTGGTCAATCCACCACAGAAGTTAAGGTTAAGGATATTTTGGTTCTGTTTCCCCGAACCCGAGAGGAGTTGGAGCAGCTGTAGAATTTCTTGCTCAAATGTTGGTATTAAAAAAAAAAAAAAAAAACGTTGGAGTCAAAATTGTTTCAGCTTAGGTTTTTGTCTGAGAAGATCCTACTGTGTATGCCATGCTTGGATAAGCTTTTTGTGACTTTCCCTTAAATGTATGTTTTGGAAATATTTGCATTTTATAAGAACAGCTCTACAAGGAGCTGTTATTCTGGCATCACAAACCAGGCATTCCAGTGTAGCTGAACACTCACGAGATTTAGTCACTTGCATGGTAAGAGCATTAAAGAGGAAAAAAACCCCCGACCTTTAGGATACATTTATCTACTGAAAACTTAAACCAAGTGTTCTGTTTCAGCAAGGAGAAATTCTCCAAGTTCACGTGTCTTTGCTTCGCTTTGGTTTTCCTTGTTTTCCTCCCCGAAGGTCAGGATATGGAATCGCACCAAGGAGAAGGCGCTGAAGTTTGCCGGCTCTGTCGCTGGCCCCGTGCGGGTCTGCTCCTCTGCGCAGGAGGCGGTGACGGGGGCTGATGTGATCGTGACAGTCACCATGGCAACGGCTCCCATCCTCTTTGGAGCCTGGGTGAAGCCGGGTGCCCACATCAATGGTGTGTTCTGGGTGATGGTTGTGAGCTGTGCTGCGGGTTCTGTTCCCTCGTGTACAGCGTGGGGTTATTAGCGCGCTGTTCGGCGTCGCCACGTGTTGGAACGCAGTTCTCTGTGCTTCATGGAGTGAATCTTCTTCCCATTTTGACTTTTGCTCTTTAGTGAGGACTGCTTTTTCCCAGCCCAGTTTTCCTGGAGCTGGAATGCCTGCATAATCCAGCAGGGGATTTTTGCTAGAGCATGGGATTTGCTCTTTTCCCATATGCTCTTTTCTCTTAGTGGTGCATCATCTTTGCCCTCATGTTGTCATTATTCTCACCTTGCTCTCCGCTTAAATAACCCACACAAGTGTCTTATTTCCTAAGTAGTTACTGCTCATTGTTACATTTCCCTGGTGGTGTCATCTTTTCTTCCACCAATTTTTTAAGCTCCTCTATTTGTTTCTTTTGGAGCTGATCACACCAGTTTACTTTTCTGTTTGAGTTATGAAAATACAATAACTGAGTTAAGAACATCATAATTTAACCTCTAATTATAGTGAGGTTTGGGGGGTTGCTTTGTTTTTTGTTGCCTGCCTTGTAATGATGTTGCCACACTATTGTTTGGAGTCTCTGGACATGCCCTTGTTTGTTTATTTTTATTAATTGTGGGCCTTGTTCAGATGACCTTGTGCACTTCCTAGATAGCATGGTAATAAGACAAAAACAACATCTCAAAGGGAACAGTTTAAAGAAAGGTCCCACATTTCAGCAGCATCCTACCAATTTTTCAAACTCAATTTAGTCCTTTGTCATTGAAAGTTGCTGTCTGTGTTGTGTCATGGCACGGAAGCCAGAAATACAACAAAATCAATTAAGGTCCACAGTCACTGAGGCGACACAGACACAAAGACCTCTCTCCTTTCTTTGCCTTTTTTCACCTTTCATTGAGGCATTTGTACTGTTTGGAGAGGCATTTGAGCAACATGAAATTTATTGTTCCATAACAGTAGGACGTGTGAAAATACCTGAATATAGTATAGCTGGGTAGTCCTTTTAGCTTTTGTTGGGTTTCTTGTTTGCTTGTTTTTTAAGCCCATAGCAAGTTGATTGTGATCTTGGTGCTGTGTGTAAAAAGTTAAGCTCCATGATTTGTTTTCAGTTTCTCTGGGTAAGTGATAATCTAATAAAGGTGTGTAAAATTCATTTGGTAATGATCTGATGAAAACAAGGGAACCAGAGATAACAGACAAAGGGAGAGGACTTTCTTTTGTCTCAGCTACTCAGACTCTTCTGACAAGGATATTTTACTGACATATCAAATATGGGTTTTTGTTGTCCTGTCAATCAATATTTCTCCAAGGCTAACACTGTATATTTTGTATATTACATTTCAACAATAACGTCCATTGTTACCTCACACGCGTCTTTTGAACAAAATGTGGTTTGAATTTGTTTTAAACATTGAACAGTTCATCAGTTTTCTTCCTTTAGCTGTTGGAGCAAGCAGACCAGACTGGAGAGAGCTGGATGATGAGCTGATGAAGAATTCCGTTCTGTTTGTGGATTCCAGAGATGCTGCTCTTACAGAATCAGGAGATGTTATTTTATCAGGGGTAAGACTTTCTGAAATGATGGGCTTTATTTTTGTGGCAATTGGCTTGCATTCGAAATGAGTTGGTATTGCTGATGTCCTGCACTGAAACCTTTAGGGCATCAAATGTAATTAACACTTTCCAGGCAGGACTTGAAAGATAAACTGGTTTCAAACTGGGACTGCTGTGTCTGTGACCAAACCATGCAACCTCTGTGTCTACCACTACCTGGCACCATGTTACAGCAGCATGTCTGCAGCACTGGCTTGGGATGATAGCAATGTCTTGCTGTTGAAAGACCTACTTTTCCTGCAGTGTTGGGTTATCTTAAATATTTTCAAGTCTATTTATTAAAACCTGTAACTTTCTTCCCATGAGATTTCAGTGTGATTGACACTGAATGGACCACACAAGCCAAGCAGACAATGATCTGCACAGATTTGCCAGCAGGGACTCTTTGAGGTTCAGTGGAGTTTTCTTTTTCTCTTTTCATGTGTCTGCAGAATAAATATGATTTACACTTTTGAGGTTTAACATGAGAGCTCCAGATATGGTAATATGTGTAGAATCCCACGTGTTTTGTTGGATAAGTAACAAGCTATCCACTGTAAAAAAACCTTACTGGCTGAGGAAAGTCTGCCAGCTGTTTTTCTTTGAAAACCATTCTGCTCCTCTGATTTCTGTCCAGTTTCTATATTATTTGTCTGAATGCTGATCTGCTTCACCATGGAAAGTAATCACTTTTGGGATGCAGCACTGGAGGAGTTCTTTCTTTTGAAGTCACTCAGAAGAAAAGGGGTTTTTTTCTCTTCATGTACATATGGGTATTATGTTTTTTGTATTAATATGTATTTTCTTCACAGGCAGAGATTTTTGCTGAGCTGGGGGAGGTATTGAAGGGCACAAAACCAGCCCTGCCTGAGAAAACAACAGTGTTTAAATCGTTGGGTAAGAACAGCCCCTCCTGTGTACAAGTCTGACAGAAAACAATGCCTTGTTCTTTATTAGGGCCCCCATGCGTGGGAAAGCTGCTGATCATCTTCAGAACTGCTGTGGCACTGCTCTGTCCACAGGAACGCAGCCTATGATTTGCATTTTCCCTTTTTATTTCCCTTTTTATTTATCTAGCAGGATTGATGTAATGAAAAGTGATAGGAGAGCAGGCAAACAATAGGAAGTCCATTTTCCATTTCACAGTTGTTCAAGACATGACTGCAGCGTTTATGAATGGAGCTGCAGCCCGACTGCCCCGCTGTTCCACCCGTGGGGTCTGTCTGACCTCAGACAATGTGGCAGCGTCCTGTGGGGCTGGGCTTTGGGAAGGGGTGCCACTGGGGGTGAATTGCCATGCTCTGAGCTACATGACATCTCCAAAAGGGCCCAGTTGTGATATGAACACTGAAAATTAAGATTCCTACTGTTACATTAACTTCTTACAGCACACCCAACACCACATGACGGCTGTGGACTTTGAATGTAGCACTGTAGGTGTTTGGGATGGGAAATAATTCCTGTTCCTGTCCAGTCAGACAATCTCCTGAGTCTTCCTGTACCCTTCTGAAGCTAAATTATTTGTACAGCTGAATAACTGTTTGAAGGTGACTTTAATTCTTTTTCAGGGATGGCAGTTGAAGATACAGTAGCAGCAAAATTTGTTTATGACGCGTGGTCAGCTGGTAACTAAAGAGAGAAGTCTACAATGCCAATGAGGCCAAGAAAATAGTTTGCACTTAGTTTCCTTGAATCCTGTGCTAACAAGAAAGGCACCAATCCTGTCTGAATGTGGCCCTTCTAGAACATTCAAGAAGGAAAAGTAAAATTGCAGCAACAGACTAATTTCTAAAGTTTTCTAATTTCAAGGATTAGATACTTGCATTATTGCTAATAAATGTCTCTCAAGTATTAGATACTTGCATTATTGCTAATAAATGTCTCTCTCGTAACAGCAAGTATTAGGTGTTTGCAGTGACACTAACAAGGGTATCTTTACATATTTTGGTATCATTCTGGAATCAGTGCTGTTCCTCCCTGATTATTTATGTAGCAGAAAGAAGCCTGTGTGTAGATTTCATGGCTTTTAGAGGGATAATTAGTTCTGGTGTAAAATATATCAGTTTGGAGAATGGGCTCTGGCATCATATTTGCCTGTGATGGTACTTTAAATGCAGCTGTGGGTTTCTGTGCCACAGTGACCTTGTCTTCAGCCTCCTGGGAGCACAGCCCACCTCTAACTCCTGGACACACCTTCCCTTCCGGCTCACGCTGGAAATCACCATTTTTGTCACCCCTTGCAATCCACTTTCCCTTGCCCTCAGACTCAGTGGTTTTTCACTTAAGAGCACAGTTCTGAGTGGGGGTTTATATAAATAACCATACCTCCACACAGCTAGGTTTCTGCTCAGTGCCTCCTTTAGCACGTGCCTCGCTGGGATATTGCCATTTTCATATTGCAAGGAGTCACACAGAACGTGAGAACTAATATGTGTTTTGATTTAACTTTTATCTGCATTCTGCAGGGAGATTTTGCTATTAATCTGTGGTGCCCCTAAGTTCTTTTTCTAAGCTTCTTGAGGGCTGGAACCACACAAATTGATTTCACGTATACAGGCAAATATTACTGGTTTGGCTGTACCATGCTTCAGCTGCTAATTGTTCTGTTGTCGTGGATATTAGCTGGGGCAGGAATTTTCATGATCCTTTCCTGGCAGAGGAACAGAGTGACATAAGGAAAAGTTCCAGCTTTGTGCTGTTATGCAACTGCCTTGCAAAAGATTGAGCATCTGCTGAGAAACAGCTATTGCCCTGGAAACAAACCCCTGTCTCAGGCTCACAAGTTGTGCCTTGTGAAATTTTATTTCCATTTGCATATTATTTCGTGCAGGCTATTAAGTGTTTGTTCATGCTGTGGAAGAGTTGGATGACAGGGCATTTTATAGCTTGACAGTAGAATGGAGCAGAGCAGCAGCAAGGTGGGTCAGAAGCAGTTGGCATTAAAGCCCTGGAGGGTGCATAGGTAAGTGTAGAAGAGGTTAATGAGCACAGGGCAGGTGGGATGTAAATAATGCTCCCAGTTACACGCCTGGTGTAAGCCAGTTGGACAATGTACCAAGTGGCAGAGTTTGTAATTTGCAGAGGTAGCACAGAAAGGTACCAGACCACCAAGTGAGTAGGGCTGAAGGATGTTTCGTGTGGATCCAAACTGAACTCCACTGATCCTGGTTGTTCTGTCAGGAAGAACAACAGAAATTTCTCTATGAGCTTTTGCGTTTTAATTGTGGCAAAATTACTCTTCTGTTTTCACATGTCTTATTTCTTCTCTGTCATTTCTGGTGTTCAGAAGTGCTTGTGTTGACTTTGTTACTTCAGTGATGCACAACTACACTAACTTGAGGTAAACATGAAAGCCAACGATGCTCCATTATTCAGGAACTGTTTGGAAACTTGCAGTTGATAATTATGACAGTATTATCCCAGTTCTGTGCCAGTGTGATACCAGATTTGTAATTTGACGTGAGATGTAGTGTTTGGGAAGAAGACAAGTCCAGATTATTTCCACGTGTACTCTCCTACAGACTATGCACTTTAAAAAGGAGGTGGAGCCAGTCCAAAGACCTGGTTCTGAAAACCCACATTGTTCTCAGCCCCACTGGCAGTGGGAGATTTTGGGAGCCTGGCTTCAGTGTTGCACCTCTGATGTCATAAAGAGGATTTGGTTCAGTTACAATTCCTTGGATGCCACCTTTAGATTTTCTGAGGGGAAATAATAGCATCAATTTCTATGTCTCCTTCTCTTACAAATTAGTGGATCATGAAACTGTGTAACTTGCATTTCTATTAAAATTAAATAGATACTGCTGTTTTTCTTTGACTTTCATTTTGTTGTCCATTACTTTTCTGGTTTGTGGTTGATTTATTTGAAGACAAGAAAGAAAGTATTCAAGTTGTTCCAGTGACTGGTCTCTCAGTAAATGTGATCACTGAATGTAAAGGGAAGAAATAGGGAGTGCTCTCCTCCTGTGTGATGCTCAGTTTTGTAGTTGTGGTGCAGAAAATACTGCACATTTCCTTAATATCTGTCCAATGCAGAGTATTAAATCCTTAAGAAAGGAGAACCTTGTACTTGGCAAGGCTGTGCTCATGTGAGATTGCCTAGTTTTATGATTTGGGTTTGGGTTCTGCTCTAGGATTGCACATAAAGCCTCTCCAACTGAACTGAGCTATACAAATGTTCCTAAGGGGTCACAGCTAGGATTCCAGTGCTTCCAAACTCTAAAGGAATTAAAGGGGTTGGTAAAAAAGATCTGAAAGCAGCAAAGCACAAGTGGAAAAAACCTGAAGTGTGGGTCTTCCTACTTATTAATTTTTCCCCCATTTTTTTTCCACAGGGCTGCTTTATACCAACCCATAAGAAAAGGGTTGGTATAAACTTTTTTTTAAAACTAAAAAACTAAACTATTGCACTTTTTTTTTAAATTAAAAAGAATAAAAATTAAAAATAGATTCAGTTGCCTAAAAATAAGTATCATATCGGGTGCTCTGGGGCTTCTTAGAGTCTCTTGATGCAGTTTCTGGAGGACAAGGGACACCCACAGGTCTGGTGCTGTTCCTTTTAGCTCCAGAGTCACTGCAAATACCCAAGGAGGTGCCTGAACACTGAGGCTGCCTGTGACAACTGAGTTATTCATGTGCAGATGGTGTCTGCTGTTCTCTCTGGTTGTCAGAGGCTGCAGGTGAGTAAGCACAGAGGCAGATTTTCAGTGCAATTTGGAGATCCCTGGTTCCTGATTCCCCCTGCACTGCCTTCTCCTCTGCCTCCATTTGCCTCTCATCGGTGCCAGGCATTTGCACGCTTAGAGGTGTTGAAAGCATTTCCTGGGTGGCTGAATCCAACTCACTTGTGTAAAATCTGGCCTGAAAAAGATGTGTGATGCTCAGCACTTTGCAGCAGAGAGGAGTCACTGGAGCAGCGCAGACCTGGTGCCAGCGCTGCGTGCAGGGACTGCAGGCTGCAGGGAGGGATGGGGCTGGGCAGCATCTGCATCTCCAGGATGGGGAAAGGGGGATTGAAAATCCACTTAATCATATGCCTTCGAATATGAAAGGTTAATTGGTTCCTTCTTGCTTTGTTAAACATTTGGGAGCTTCTCAGCCAAAATGAAAACAAGCAGGCACAGAGTGTGTGGGAGGAAGGTGTCTGGATTACTGTGCTGAGCACAGCACCCATGGAAGGTTGCACAGAACAGGACTTTGATGTGATTGCTTAATATAAGAAGATATCAACCTGCTCTAGTACAGGAATCCAAGCAGGGAAGAATGCAGTGTAAAGTCCAGCCAAGACAAGGTATTGTCATACACAAATCGAAGTCACAAGATGATAGGGAAAGAAGAAACATGAAAAACCACAGATCATTAACCAAGACTGGTGTCCACAAATGCAGGATACCCCTAAGGGTATCATAGCTGGCCAATGGAAAGCTATAAAAAGAGGTTTAAAGATAAATGTTCTGCTAATAAACGTGCATCTAAAATCTGTGATCTTAGCCAGAGCACGGCAAACACCTTACTGGATTCACAAAACTCAACAGGAGTGATTAATTTATATCTGATAGTGCTGGCTTCCCGAGGGAACAGGGAGACCCTGCTGTGAATGCCTCCAGACAGACTGGGAAGAGCTGGAGCTTCCACAGCAGCACGTCTCATTTTCTTTTTGTTTTCGTGGGCTCTGTGTGTGTGTGATGCACAGCTTCCAGGCTAAGGCTGACAAAAACCCACAGAAAACGGTGTGTGATATGAATCCTCTGCATGGAAAATGCAGCCTCTAGGAACCCAGCTGCGGGTGTGCCAAAATAAATCCAAAATTTTTAAAGTTAAACCTCAGCTTCTTGTAGATAAAAGTATTGCAGCCTTGATGGCATTTAGGACGTGATGGGTGCTGGCAACTGGATGCAGTCTAATGAGACAAGAAAGGAATATACAACTCACACTGAACATCTCTTGGGAGGATGCTTCATGTATTTTTAAATTATTGTCAATACAGAAGTAAAAACTTTACTGACAAAAATATGAAACTTGCTGTAAATTAGTATTATTTACATTAATTCAGAGGTGATTAGAGCCAATAAACCACAGCTAAAATCAAGATTCAGATGCCTTTTTTATCATACCATCAGTACCAGGAAGAGTGGTTTTAGTGATCTTACAGAAGCAAATGGAGAAAACTCCAAGCTCTCAGGCTCTGAGAATGCTCTTTGCATTGTGGTTTCAGAGAAGAAAGGAAGGCATGCAATGGCAGGCCATTGCAATTCCTTAAGGAATGCAATGGCCTGGCCTGCACGGATATTTTAAATTATCTGGACCAAAAGAAATCCAATCCACATAAACAGTTCAGGGAGAAAAAGCTTTTGGGTTTTTACTTTCCCATTCTCTTTTTTTGGCAGAATATGCTTTACTTAATATCCTGTTCACCACAACTATCTGTCCGGAGAGAAAAAAAATTATCCCGGCTGTACTTTCTAAAGCAATTGGTAACCTCTCTGCCTTTTGCTTTAGCAGGCTTCTGAAAAGAGTTGCACACTCTTTGGAAAGAGGGAAAGGCAATGAATCAGTGTGTAGGTTACAACAACAGGTAGGATAGTTTATAAGCAAGTATCTACAGTTTTTCCAGGGTTCTCGAGTGCCTGTTTTCTTTTATTCACAGCATTCAGGACTTTCTTTCTTGGCCCAAGCTCCATCTGAATGCTCTGTAGATCCTCATCAGAACATAGCATCAGGGCATCTAAATCAATTTTTTCCCTCATGAAGACTGGAAGAAATTCATCCAGCATCTGTGATGCCAGAAATACCTCAAGGGGTGTATTTTCTGCTTCTTCATCCTCCCAAATGACTTCTTCCTCATTCCAAGGGGCATCAGCACTGTTTTCAGCACCATCTTCCCTGCCATTCTCAGCATTCTCATGCTGAAAGAGCTCACTGGCCATTGTGAATCTGATACCTTCTTTCTCGGAAGACACAGTTTCAGGATTTACCTCTGCAGCCAAATTCCTTCCAAACACAATCTTGCCAAGACCTGGCCGCTTAAAAATGGAGAGCTGACTGTCGTTATCAGCAAGGTTTTTCTCTTCGAGGTCATCCAGTAATTCATCCTCCTCTTTCTCATCAAACAAATGCATCACACTTCTCCTGCCTGCATCATCCTCTTGGTCATTTCTTTGTGTTTCCTGCCTTCTTGTGCTGTCGGCTGTCTTCTTTGTCTTGAGTTTCAAGGTATCTTTCAGGTTTTTGGTTAAAGTACTTGTGGTATTTGAAGCAAACAGACTGGGCAGCTTTACCCTGGAGTGTGTTCCTTTGGAAGAATTCACCGTGTCAACCTTTTCTTTAATATAATTCCGGTTCATTTCATGCTGGTGCTTCTCTTGGCGCCTCTCACATTCCTTGATTTGTCTCTCGACATTCCTCTGGGCCTGCGCCTTTTGTTTGGAGACCTTCTTTGGATTCAGCAGGTTCTGCTCGGTGGCGGCTTTGTCCAGGATCTGGACGCACTCCTTGCGGTCCCTGCTGGCCGCTGCCTCCAGGGGAGTGCGCAGGTCGTTGTCCAGAGCGAAGATGTTGGCACCGAAGTTGATGAGGAAAGAGACGCAGTGGATGTGGCCGTTGCAGGCAGCGTGGTGCAGGGGCGTGCTCCCCCAGATGTCACACTTGTCCGGGTCACCCCTGGGGGCAGAACAGCACACAGTGAGCCGGGCTGCCCGCACCGAGCCCAGCCGTGGCACTGAACGCACACTGAACGTGCCACTCTGCGCTGCTCGGAGCAGAACAGGCCAGGGAGGGCTCAGCTGGGCGCCAGCCGCGAGAGCGGGGCTGCCACCCGCTCACACAAGCCCTGAGCGTGGCTGCGTGTGTGGCATGAGCTCTGGTCCTGCCCTGTGAGTTAAACCAGTTCACAGGGCTGACTGTGACTGCTCCCATAGCGGAGCCAGGGCATTTCCTTTGTCATCCCAGGGCTTGGCAACTCAGAGCAGGCCCAGGCTTTGACTTAGCCTCATCGGAATTACTGGCAAAAGTGTTCCAAGAACATTCGCGTGGAATATTTTAAAGTGTTCTCCGTGACTCGTTCTTTTTGCCTGTCAAATACAGGGCAATATTAGGAGGTTTCCTCACTGGCCAGAGTGATACATTTTTAATGAGCTCCTGCAGTAACTTTCTAGGTAGGTAATAGGTAAATGATCAGGAGTGAAGCCCTGATTACCCATTTGTCTCCACTGCTATTAGTTTAAGCCCAGAGAGATGCCATTGTTTTTCAACTCTTTTGTTCTCCATAAGCTGCTTTTGCTCATAGGGTTTGAAAAGCAGAAGCTCATTTGAAAATGAAATGCCACGTTTTTCAATTGAATTTAAAGCCAGTGAAAAGTATTGCTTGATTTTTAACTCTTGCACTGACTTCGCTCTGAACTGCTGCACGCAGACAAGAATCAGCTTGAATATTTCAATAAACATTTGGCAAGGTCAACCCTAGCAATGTTCAGAACAGAGCTTGTGTTCTCTTGTGACCAACAAATAAGGCAGCCACAGAAGCCCAAAATGTTTATTGACTTCAGAGCCAGGGACCAAATTTACAAGGAGAACTTCTACCCTTGGGAGTTCAAGCATTTCAATGACTCAGAGGTTGGTGCCACGGCAGCTGTACTGTGAAAGGCATGGTACATCCTGCCACAAAATGTCCTTTGGGCACCGATCTCTGGCTTTGAGACTCTGGAGAAAAGCAGTACCAGGTTTGTTGAGGGCCAGATCTGAACACATCCTTCAGCCTGAGCTGCCCCAGGCAGGAGCGAGGTCAGGGGTCCGGCAGAGCCGACCGTGCCGGCCGTGGGAGCTCAAGGCTTTGCTACAAGGAGGTGGCGGCTGAGGATCAAAGTTTCTCCCCTCAGACATGTGGAAACCACGTGTCCATATTTCTGCCTTCGTGGCTGTGCCCTGGGGAGCCGCCTGAATTCCCACATCAGCGAGCTGGCTGCGCTACCCTGAGCCTCGGCAGTGCCGGGTCCCCGTCCTCCCCCAGGTCCCTTCAGAGCTGTTTGTGGTCTCTTTTCCCCGTGGAACCTGCCAGCCTTTGAGTCTCAAACAATTGACAAGCTCGAGTGGCTGTTCCCGGCTCAGTGGGGCTTTGGACAGGGTTTGACATCTGCTCTGGGTTCCCACACTCCTCCTCCCCCTGCTTTCCCAAGGAGAAGGCTCACACAAAAGAGAGCTGAGAAATTCTGCTATTTGGTCTTGCCTTTATTGATGTACCTGCAAGGCAAGCAGAGAAAATGTCTCCTGATGCCTGGGAAGATAAATTATTCCAAGATGAAAGGGGTTTATTGTTGGTATTGCTACACTTTCCAAGGGCCCAATGTGCTGCAAGCTTGAGAGTCCTAAAATCTGCAACCACTCTAAAGAAAACTGCCCTGTACCTCAGAGCCTCTGTCAGGAAACCTCTTCAAGGAAAGGACGAATTTGTTAAAAAGAATTAAAATACTCTCTCACAAGAAAACATGAACTGACTGGAGAACAGATCGAAAGTCTTCTAAAATTCAGAGTCTCCCCAAAAAGCTAGTGAGAATGCAGCCATACCTCTGACAGCCACATTTTGCTGATTGTGTCAAGAAATCTTAGATTAAAATAGAGGTAAACACATATGTTTGAAGACTTTGAGGGTAATACTGTCCCAAAGCCATCATCTACCAAGAAAAAGACTTAGAAATACATGAAATAACAAATACATAGAAATTTGGATCTTTGTGTCATCTGCTGTGATTTCTGCCAGCTTATGTGGTAGAAGATATATTTTTCACTCAAATTTTGAAAAACATTATTTTGTTATTTGTTCATTAGCTGGTTGTTCTGGCTTGCAGGTGTTCAGGGACAAACCTTATTGACAGGTATTTCCTGGGAGCTGCCTTAACTGCACAAGTTGAAAAACTGTCAATCTATTTTCGCTTGTCCTGAGGACACAGCAACAACCACGCAGTCCAAAGGTCTTTTTTATTGTGATACTACAGCCACACCTGAGCCCAATGAGCTATAAAGCAAATCTACGAAAAAAATCCATTTTTTCAACACCATTTTTAACAAAAGAAAACTCAGATGCATCCAAATAGTTATTCAACTGTTCCCTGCAATCTGTTCACTGTTCTGCAAAAGAACATTTTATTAACTATATCTCTACACAGAGCAGATTTTATTTTATTAGATGTTGTTACAGAATCACAGCTTAAAAGGTAGGCTCTGAGCAAGAGAGCACTGATGGTGGAGAGGTAATTACCATTTCAAGAAGACATTTTAACCATGTAAGACATTTAAACGATACAGGCGTTTTACTACCAGAAAATAAACCTGTAGAAAACCTTCCTTTCTTTCCTTTTTTTCCTTTTTTTTAAATAGTTTATAGGGGTCCTATCACAACTTCTGAAACAGCATTCTCAGTTTTAGCATGATGGTAGCTGTTAATAGTAAAAAAGCAGAGAAATAACCATTTTAGATGTTACTGTCTCAAAACTATCTGTTGTGACTCACCTCTGGACAGCATTAAATCCTCACCAGCGCCTACTAACTGCACTTTGGAACCAAATGGGAGATTTTTTTTTTTTTGCTAAAACTGTTTCAAATTATGGATTTCTCTGTAAATCCTGCCTCAGGATACCCTCAAAGGTTGTGGGCCACCTTCTGGAGTGAGGAGAGGAGAGGCCCCACGCGCGGTGGGGTCCCCAGGGGGCTGGTGTGGCTTCACGGACCCACCACCCAAAGAGCTCCCCAAACCCTCTCTGAGGAAATAATGAAGAGACCTGGACCTAAACTACTGCAGCTAAAGAAGCAATTCTTGGCAGTGCACTGAAAGAAATTACTGTGATTTTCAGCCTGTTGGGCCTGAGGCCACTAGGGTGTTAGAAACACGCACTAATTGTGGTTTTGAGGCCCAGGCTTTAGGCAGTGGAGGCTGGCTGACTTACCCCCTCCGGCATATGACTTCCAGAGCCTCCAGGTACCCGTGGTAGGCTGCCAGAAGGGTGGGAGTCATCCCATCTTCATCAGAAGTGTTGAGGTCTTTCCTAGTGGCTTCTTTCAACAGGTCCACGTTGCCATCAGCCGCTGCTTTGTGATACCTGCTCGACATTTTCAGCAGCCTCTGGTTTCCCAAAGCAGCTCTGAGCGATACCCAGACTGAAAAGTCACTCTGCCATTACAGGGATCGCTCATTAATGATTACAAGCTGAGGCTTCCCTGTGAGGAGGGGAATGGGGAGGCAAAGTTCATCCTTGCAGGCTCTTTCTCTGGAGCTCTGCATTGGTCATGAGGCTGGGGGGTGGTGAATACTTTCATTTCCTGGGAGGTGGCTCTGCCATGTACAGCTGGTCACGTATTTGACTGCTTAGAGAGGGGATCCATTCATCTTCCCCATGTCTTTGCCTGACTGTTCTGTGGAAATTTCAAAAGGACTTTGGACTACAAAAAGAACTTCAAAAAAAACCTTCAAAAGGCCGTGACTGTCAGTGTGACCAGGTTTCACCCCAAGTAATAAAGTATCCCTGAGTCTGGTGGCCAGAAATGCACGAGCAGTTACCTTTACTGGGGAAGCCCTTTGTAACCCATCTTGTACTGGGATGCTGCATCTGAAAACGAGTCACTCCCCTGCCAAACCAGGCACTTCCATGGAACCATTTTGTGTGCACAGACTGGAAATGATGAACAGGGTGATGTCTGGATAAAACCCCCAACAGGTCTGCAAGTCACAGCTGGCAAATCCACAGCTGTGTATATTTCTTCAGGAGATCTTCAGGAAACTGGCAAATACAAAACTCTTCTAACAGGTATTGTAATCTCTGTTTTAGATGAAAAAAAAAAAGTGTAGGATTTCCTCAGGATAGCACAGGGGATCCCAGAGAAGGAAACATGATGGGCCTGCAGCCACTGCCCCACCTGAGCACTGTGGTCCTCGCCTGGGAATAGATGGGTCCAGTCCCCATCACAAATAATGACTTCTTGATTTAGAAATCATTTCCCCTGATTTCAGTGGCATTAAGGGCTACCTCTACAAGCAGACACTTACAGAATTAGACTAATTCTAACTTTAAGTTCAAAAGAATTACTGAGAGCAAGCCTTATAAAAAGCCTGTTTTCAAACAGCAGCTGAGGAGTTGGTAAGAGGCAGCTGCAGCTTCCTGCAGTGCTGTGAGCTCAGAGCTCTTCTGGCCACATTCACAAGAGCTGCCACATAAACATTACTTTTTGCCAAGCTGTTTGCTGTGACTCACTGAATTAACCTGGATCTGAGGCTCTACCCTCAGCAATTAGCAGTGGGGTTTTGTTGCTTGTTGTGCCCCCATTAGAGAATCACAAACCAACTCCTTGCTCAGCGCTGGTGCAATCCCCCAATTGAATTCTGCCACCTCATTTACATCCCATAATTCTGCCCCTGTGACACACCAGAGACCTCTCAAAATGGGCTTTCTCTCTTCATTATTTTCTCAGACAGGGATTGAAGAGCTCTTCAGGAATGAACTTGTACCAACCTTTTTCTTCCCATGAGGACAAGGAGAGTCAGTCAGAGCCTGTGACAGGTTTGAATCTTTGAATAAACCAGGCCAGGAAAGAGCAAAGCAAAGCCCTGCTTGTCCTCCCTGTCACCCCCAGACACAGCTGTCCCTGGTGCTGTCCTGCCACCTCAGGGAGCCAGCATGGGCTGTGCTTCACCCAGGCCAGCCTCCACCCCACTTTAGAAGAGAGTTTTACTCTCAGCCTTTACTCAAGTTCCCTGCACTGCATTAATACTTTTCTAATAAAAATGCAGCCATTTATTCTGTTTTCTATTTAACCAGGCTGAGCACTGAGTTACATTTACAGCTACTAGAAAAACTAGCTGTTGCAGAGCAGAGGTAGGTAATACATGTGTGTGTGTGTGTGTATATATATATATATATAAAAGATTCGCTGTTTCTTAATGCCATTGAATTTTACTTCCTTTACTAGGCCTTTTTTCAAGAGTAAAATGATCACCAAGTCACATACTGCATATACCACCAGTGCCTGGTAGGAGAGAGGAAACATGATACACCCATGAAAAGTGATTTGGTGGCAGAAGAGCCCTTTTAATTTTCAAGATCCTTGGTTTTTACTACAGAAGTACCTTCATTTGCTTTTATCTTAATTAACCCAGCACACAAAGTGTTGATCTCAGAGTGATTTTTATCGTTAACATCTGAAAACATTGATTTTAAACTTACCCTGTATAATGCTAAGTGGGAAACTATTGTTCCAAGTTTGAATTAGAGGTAAAGAAAAACCCATGTTGGTTGGGGAGAAGCTCCAGAACTTTGCAAGCTTTGTCATTATTTCTGTCATAAAAGTGGGCATCACAAAAAAGAAGGAAAAAAGAAAAGACCAAACAAAATCTTTGTCTGTTTCTAAACTCCTGGTACTTGTTCATCTTCGTCCCATCCAAAAACCTCAACTTGAAACGCAATAAATGATTCAACATCAAATGAGCTAAATTTCTCAGCCTGAATGGAGATTATTCTTTTGAGACTAAAGCTCAAAATTGTGAACTTTTAAAACTCCCTGGATAGTTAGAATGAAGCTTTTCTTTTTGTGTTTGAAAAGAACTTCAGAACCATTCCACTTCCAATTGAAATGTCTTACCAGGCTCAAGAGAAACTCTTTTGTGATGGTACATGGTGCTGTAAACTAATGAATTATTTAACCAGCAGCTTTGATCCGTTATTGGATTTTACTGTGTATATGGGTATTCCTCTATTAATTTGAGAACTATCTGAAATAAAATATTACCAGTTAAACAAACTGTTTTGATTGGAAGGCTGCAGCACCAGCAGTTAGGTCGTTGTAGATAACTTGGAGCATAAATCTGCACGGTGATGCTGTTGTCCCATCTGTTTTGCATGAGGTACCATCCAGCACAACATTTCCTCTCTGCAACTTTCATAAGCACCCAACGTGGTATGGTAAAGGCCATGCAAGGGGAGGCAAGGAAGCCTCTGCTTGCCTAATGAGATCTTTGGAACTAATGGGCTTAGAGAAGAATGAAATTAGTCACACTGGGTAATCGTGGCTACACGATTCAGAGATGATGACAACATTTAAAACAACAATAAGAGCTTATTTCTTCACTTCTTATGGAGGCAAAACTGCTGTGCCCCAGGACGTGCTGCTGCTGGATGTCCTCTTGAGCAGCCAGTTCCCCCAGCCAGGCTGAGCCTGACCCACGCCAGGCTGAGTGTGACCCCTGCCAGGCTCTGTGTGACCCCTGCCAGGCTCTGTGTGACCCCTGCCAGGCTCTGTGTGACCCCTGCCAGGCTCTGTGTCACCCACACCGGTGCTGCCTGACACCCACCTGACGTGATTGTTGTTCTGCTGTGGGTCCAAGGGCATCCCTTGCAGAGCCTGCACGCTGTAGGGCTGGGAGCTGTGAGATTATCTGTTGTATCACAGGGACTTCTGCGGTTTTTGCTCTGAGTGCTCAAAAGGGGAAGTCCTGACCTGGCATTCAGGCTCTTTGCTTTGTTAAAACCTTTTTCTTGGCTTTGGGGATTTTTTCCCCCATGACATAACCACCAGTGCTTCAAACAGTCCCAAGGAAAGCCATATTGAGCTTGTTGGTGTCTCAAATGCTGTCCTGCTGCCAATGTGTAAGGGACAGGGACAGCAGAGTGGCACAGAAAACTCTATTTAAAAAAATAACTGCCAAGACAGACATGCATTTTGCTATGAAATATCTAGCAAGGGAATAAAGGAAATACATTATCAGAGCAAGAAAAGGATGCCTTCAAAATAGAAGGCAACAACGACCCCTGCCAAAGACCGAGTACCACCTGAAGGTCTCCTGTGAGCCTCCCCACTCAAGGAGCAGCAGGTGCAAGTGCTCTGCTCCCCGGGCAGCAGAGAGGTGGCACCTGTGTGAGCCAGACCCCGGGATTATATAACCCTCCCTGGGCAGCCAAACACCAAGCTTGTGGTGCCAGTGAGGAGATGGGGTTTGAGCAGTGCTGCTGGAGCACCTCGAGGATGTGGTGAGTTGGGTTGGGGATAGAGGGGGAGCTGGGCCCTTTCTTGCTGCTCTCTGATTTGATTCTCTTTTCCTTGCAGGTTGCTGCTCCTGTTTGGATTTTTGGTGCCCTTAGCCCCTTGTGCTGATGGCCTGGGGGATCAGGATCTCTTGGGTAAGGTGCCCTCTCTGGGCTGGCAGTGGTGGGGATGTGGGCTTTGGGTTTGCTTGGAGCTGCTTCCCCCCTGCCTTGGCATGGAAGGGGCTCTGAAGGGGGGCTTGCAGGGTGTGTGCCTCCTGCAGGGTTTGCTGGAGCTCATGGTGGTCTTCCCTCTGCAGAGAATGTGACCTGTCATAGGCATGGGATGGAAGTTGAGTTTTCCAGAGAGCTTGGCAACTACTCCTGGCACGTGTGTGTGGTTGGTATGTACTGCTGCTGCCCTGGCCCTCCCTGCTGGGACCTGCCTGCTGCAGGGCTAATCTTCCACATCCCTCCTAGATGCGAGTGGTGAGGAGATCGTGTCCTGTGACCACACTGTGGATTATGAGAGGCTGATACTCAGTGTCCTGTTTGTCAACTGCACTAGCCTGCAGGTAAAGGGGTATTCATTCTGGGAAGCTGCTGCAATGAAGTTGAGATTTTAATTTTTTTCCCTGGGCAGGACTGGCTTTAATAGGGTTTCTATTTCTAACTTTCTTCGAGGGTAAGAATACTTACACTTCTGATAACTTAAAACTGTTATAGAAGGACAGTTCATGCCAAAAGTTGAAAAAAAACCAAACCCAAACCTACTGAAATTCTTATTAAGTATGAGAAATCCCTCAGAGCTTGCCATAAATGTTGTGTTCTCCTGCAGAAGACTAGGACTACTTGATGGGTTTTCTTGTAGGAAGATGGACCAGGTTCAGGAGTTTCAGAGGACCAATCTATTTAAATGTATGCATATTGGCAGACAATTAACACCATATGCTGATCACAGCTGTTGAGGCAGAGTAGTAAGTGGGAGGCCAAAACCAGACGCTTTACTGATATCTGTTGCTTTTAGGTATTTGAGATACCACAAGACTGTTTTGCTGTTTATCAGCTTAGTATTTTTGGACAGCTGACTCTCTGGCACTCCAACCTGCTACTCCTTGGAGTTTTCCTCTTGACTTCTGCAGTTACCTTTTTATCTTCTGCTCTTCCACCTAACCCTGTGCCCCCTGATTTCCTAGAGAGCTCATCCTTTTCCTCTGGGCTTTTAAAACAAGAAGTTATCTTGTCCTTGCACTGGTACAAACACCTAAACCTGCTCTGAAGTTAGAGTTCAGCCCCAATGGCTTTTAGCTGCACTCTTGCTGTAGTGAGTACTGCTGCCTGTTTCTAATTAATCTCTCTTGTCTGTAGCATGGTCAGCACCAGCTCTGGTTGAGGCTGATGGTGAATAACACAATGGGAGAGGAGAAGAATGTCACCTACAGCACTCACTGTGACAGCATTCATGCAGATAAAGTCATCACTCCTGTGTCTGCTGGTGCAACAAACTGCACAAAAGATTTCATGGCAGTAAGTAGGGGAGTGGGAGTGCTACAGATCCCTGCTCTGAGGCTTGTGAGGCAGGGTGCCTGTCTCCTGGAGTTGTGTGTCTGGGGTCTGCAGGAAGCTGGGGAAGGCCCCAGTGAGCTGCAGGACAGTCTCTTGGCTGCATGTTCATTTTGGCTTGGCTGCTGGTGCTTTGGAGAGCTGCTTTGCAAGCAGTCATTACTGATGCACCCAGTCTGGCTCCAGTCCTACTGCAGGGGAAGCTGATGCTGGCTGTGTGCTTTGGGAAGCTGTAGTTGAGATATTGCTTTGTGGCTACAACCCTGCAAGTTCCTGTAGTCTAATTCTTGTGCTGTGTTTCAGGTTACCTTCCCAGGACTCATTTCAAGCCTCGGTGATGAGCATATGGTAATGTTCCTCGTGAAGGGAGCTGGGGGGAGTGGAGTGCCTGTGTTTTTGGCATAAACTGAGCCTGATGTCTCCAAGCTGGAGCAGGGCCCTCTGGGAAGCCTGATTCTGTGCTGTCAGTGTAGGGAGCTTGAATGTAAAGCCTGGGAGGTGGCATCCCTGCAGGGTGAAAATCAAATGCCTTGATGCTTCTGTGCCTTCCCTCCCCAAGCAAGGATCTCCTGCTTTGCAGGTTCCAGCAACTCCCATGTCCTGGAATCTGTCAGTTGATGATGGAACCAGAACACATCAGCTGAGCCTTGGGCAAGCAATGCAGCAAGGCTATAACTTCCTAGTTGATGGCCACAACCTGATCTTTCAGGTGGCCTTTGCTGCCACTGGAGTTGTGTCCTACAAGGTATGTGAATGGAGAATCAACACTGAGGAGTCACCCAGCCCCTGTTTGGGCAGCACTGTCTCCCTCCTGTAGACCCAGGGAAAGCATTTTCAGGCCAGGGCCAGAGCTGATGTCAAGCTGCTGCACTGCTGGGCTGAGCTGGTGTGGGCAGAGCTGTCTGGCTTTGCACAGCTGTCCCTGAACTGCCGGGCACAAGGAAATGGGGAGGCACAGTGTGCACCTCAGACAGCAGCACAGGGAGTGGGAATCTCCAGAAGCAGAATTCTAGCCACAGCCAGCCCTGTGAACATCTGACTGGCAGTCTCATGATCAGCAGCCGTTTTTAGGAAGGGTGAGGTGGGAAGAAACTGCTGTTGCAAGCATGAATAGCAGCAAACCCAAACCTGATGCAGTACATGGCCCTCTGGGGCTGGTCTTATGATGGATCAGGAGCTGAGCACTGTCTAACAGAGCTCTCTGTTCTTTGTCAGCACAATGATAAGGTGCTCTATGCTGTGGCACTCAAGCTCATGTATGGCCCTCCTGAGCATGGACTGACTGTGGAATCAAGAATGCTTTGTGCTCCAGGTAATGCATGGAAAAAATCAGAACCTGACCTGCTTTTGCCCCAGGGAAACTGACGTTATATTTATCAAAGATGTTGTTGCAGGTCCAGCAATCTGTAATGCAACACACATGACTGTTGCCATCCCAGCATTTCCAGGCATCCTTATGGATGTGGACGTAGAGAATAAGACCATCCCCATGGATCAGCTTCAGGAAAATGGAGTCACTCTGGACACACAGAGAGGGGTCAGGCTGCACATTAGCAGGAGAGTCCTGAAGTCCAGGGTGAGTTCTGATGCTTGAGTCACAGGTGTTGGTGTGATCACAGCTCCTTGGTGTGTAGAGGGCCAGAGCACAGCAGCTCTGATCTTGACTAAGCATCTGTCAAGTCAGTCATGCCCTGTGGCTGGCTGAGGGCAGGTGTGATTAAGGTGAATGCAAACTGCCTTCATAAAAGATAGCTATTGTGCAAGGTAACTTGGGTTTCCTGGAGTCTCTTGGCAAAAACAGGTGGAGGTGAAAATATTCCTCTTGGAGGGGTTGGGTATTTGGCATTGGAGCAATGCAAATGAGCTTCCCCTGAGGCCACTGTGCTCTTCAGGCTCAGCTTATTTATTAATCAGCTCTAATAGGTGCATGTGTTAAAATGAGCTCCAAGAGAGTAACTCTTGTCCTTCAGCTACCTGGGGAGAGCTGCTCAGGACTTCACTACTACCTGTCCTCCTTGAAACTGGCTTTTCACTTCCGTGGGGAGACTGTGGCAATGGTGATGCACCCCGAGTGCCCCTGTGAGCAGCACACACCAATAGGTAAGTGACTGACTCCTGCAGCCCCTCAGCTCCTGTGCTGTGACCCCTCTGCCAGCTCGTTCTTATGCTTTGTGGAGGGTTAGTTCATCTCACTGACAGCTCCTGGCACACAGAGCTGTCACTGGCTCACATGACAGCTTACATCATTACCTCTGTTACAGCTGCTGTATGCACCCATGATGGGTACATGGATTTTGAAGTCCTTGCTGAGAGCACTACCCCGCTGCTGGATTTGGATACGCTCAGGCTCAGGGATCCTGCGTGCCGGCCAGCCTACAAGTCACCTCTGAACGACAGGGTTCGGTTTCACGTCCCACTGAACGGGTGTGGGACCAGGCACTGGGTAAGAGCGCGGCCAGGGTTGGTGGGGGTGGGGTTCAGGCACTGGGAATGCCCTCACTAATGCTGTTGTTCATCCACAGTTCGATGGGGAGCAGATTCATTATGAGAATGAGGTGAGGGCATTATGGACAGACCTTCCCCTGGGCAGGATCTCAAGGGACAGTGAACTCAGGTGTGTCTGGAAACCTCTTTTGGCTATCCAGTACTGTATTACCCATACACTGATATGACTTACCTGCTCCTTCCCTGTTGCAGGTTAACAGTTGTGTGCTCCTTCAGCAATGGTGATGCCTCCCTCACTGTAAGAGTAGACAACCTTTCTCCTCCGCCTTCTTCAGTGAACCAAGGTTCCCTCTCCTTAGTTCTTCTAAGCTACCCAGGTAAAGCTGGCTCGGGGCTCAGTGGCTGGGAAGTGTCTGGAGCTTGTGGAGGGGAGGGAGTATGAGTGAACTGTTCTGGTATGTGGACTTCTACAGCCCTGCTGTGCTTCCTTCTTGCCCATCCGTGCTGCTTGGAGCAGATGCCTTAAATCTGTGGCCCTGGGACAGACAGCAGCTGTTCAACCAGCTGCTGTTGAAGAGCCTGAGACCCTCTTTGCACCCTGAGTTACTTAAGAGGGCTTTGGCTCTTGCAGATGACTCGTACAGGCAGCCGTACCGTGAGGATCAGTACCCCATAGTGAGGTACCTGCGGCAGCCCATCTTCCTGGAAGTCCAGGTCCTGAACCGCAATGACCCCAACCTCCACGTGGTACTGGACGACTGCTGGGCAACGGCCTCGCAAGATCCGAGATCGCTGCCCCAGTGGAATATTGTTGTAGATGGGTGAGTGCCCTGCCATACAAATGGAAGCACCTTTTGCAGCAGGTGGGAGGATTCCCTAATTCTGCTCTGCTCCCTCTTTAGTAAGAGGTCCTTAAGTACGAGGGCCTTCCCAGTACTGCCCTGGGATGCTGGAATTTGTAGGGAAGAAGGTAGCACTTCAACCTTGAACTTTAATCTGCTGCTTAAAGGAGTCAACGCTAACAACCCAAACCTTCTCTACCCTGATGTTCTGACTTGATTCTTATTTATTGGCAGGTGTGAGTATGAGCTAGACAGCTACAGGACTGTGTTTCACCCTGTGGGACGTGGTGTCAGCTATGCTAACTACCGCCAAAGGCTGGAAGTGAAGACTTTTGCCTTTATCTCTGGTGACAAAGCCCTTCCTGGCCTGGTAGGTGACATTATCCCTCTACTTGGAGCAGTAGTAGCAGCAGTTATGATTTCAAAATGAACAGACCCCTCATTGCTCTCATTCTCTGTCCCAGGTGTACTTCCACTGCAGTGTCCTGATCTGCCACCGTTTTCACCCAGACTCCCCGCTGTGCATCCCAAGATGCCCAAGGCCATCTAGAAGCAAGAGAGGTAATGCCTGAGTGGATTTTAGGTTGCACTGATCTGAGAATACCCCACGGTGCAGTGGGGTTTAATTGTGCTGTGTTACCATTGTAGAAAGCGGGATGGCAGCTGTGAACCCTGCTGTGGTGAGCCTGTGGGGCCCTGTCCTCCTTGTGCCAGAAGAGTGGTCTGCAGCCCGAGGTACTGAGCCCGTGTGGTGCCTGAGGGGTGTTGCTTGGGCTTGGTGAAGATCTGTCTCCACAAACAAACTGCCTTTCCCCTTGCTTTGCAGGGAGCACTCTCCTGAGCAAGGAGGCATGGGCTGGCATTGCGATGACTGCTGTCGGTGTTCTCTCTCTGGCCACAATGCTGCTATTTTTGGCTTTTCCTAAATGCTTAAAGAGAAGAGCCTACATGGTAAATGTGGTATGTTAGTGTGTATTTCCAAATAAACTTGGAGAAGTCACTTGGTGAATTATGTCTGTTGTGTATTCCCTCTCCTGCCTCTAGTTATGTAAGTCAATGCTGCTCATCCTCTGAATATCTCCTTATTGGTGATTTGTCTTTAACAATGACTATAATACTTAATTTCCTGAGTGTCTTTGTTCTGAAACAGACCACTGCTGTGTTAAATTCCTGTTGGATTTTGCAGCCAATTTCCGTTCTTGAGTTGCTTATCATTGTTCACAATTGTTATTCCATTCAATTGGGTTTCTAAAAATCCAAGTTGTGCCAGTATCTGCAGTATGAGTAGCTCATAGCATTATTAATGAGCTGTTCTTAATGCAATAGATTTCAGGCTGCATCTTCTAAGTATTAATGTGTATTTCATGCAAAGAGAGCATGGAGTAGAGACCATGATCATTAGACTTTATAGTATTAATAAAAAGTATAATAATATAAACACAATGAAACTATGAATCTCACATTGGAGCCACTTAATTTCAAGTCAGTTACTGTCAGCAGCCTGCTAGAAGCTAGAGGTGAAAGGATTACTTAAGCTACTGTCCAGCAAACAACCTGCTATACTTAAATCTTGTTGACTTAGCACTTGGCTGGAATATGAAGTATTTCTGCAGAAGCCAGATAAGTGGTGCTTGATGAAAAGGGTTTATGGTACTTGACAGTGTGTTGTACTTAACTGTATGGGCTGTTTAGCTCTTCTGACCCAAACAAGGCTAATCTCCATCCTTCTTGTTCTGAAGTGTGGGGAAAAGATCTCAGTGCCTATTCAGGTGTAGAGAAGTTTCCTTATTTCTCACTGATGGAGTTTGAACCTCTGCTCTAGGATGGCTGGAGTTTACTAAATAATGTTACAGTGACAGTTGTGTGAATGTAAACATGCTAGTCAACATCCTGATAGCTCAAATAGTTCTTGCATATGCGAATCTGCAGACTTGCACTAGTGAAGGTATTTAAAATAACTCTGGTACCTTCAGTAAGGGAAACAGTGAGAGCTTTAGTTTTGCTCTTTGACTTCTGGATTCTGTACTATTTTTACTGCCTGAGAAGGTCAGACAAAGAGGTTGCATGTGGTGACAGTCATCTAGGTCAAAGAGAAGGTTGTTCTTGCCTGCTTTCTGCCCCAGGCTGATACTGAGACTTCAGCTGCGGCATGTGAGAGGAGATCTGTCTCTGCGAGGGTTAGCTACGGGCCCTGTGCATCCCTTCTCTCTTCCTCTATGTGCGCTGCTGCCCCTCTGTCCTCTGTTAAAGTGTGTTATCTGGGAAGTTTAAGCTCATCTTACAAGACAAAAAGGTTCCTTTCCTGCATTCAGGCAGCTGTCCCTCTCTTCTGACGAAGGGCAGCGTGAGGTGGGGGATGATGGTGCTGCAAGAGGAAGCCAGAGGAATTAGTCAGGAACCTGCTGCAAGTGGAGACAGCATCGACTGCAGCCTGAGCTCAAGCTGCTGCTTCAGGAACCCAACCACAGTTGGTTGCTCCAGATCTCCATCCCATGGGATGTATGGGGTTCACAAGGATGTAGGGCCATGAGAGTGGCTGCCTCTTAAGGCACATTTATGCCTAAAGTAAGGGGCAGTGAACCAGATCTGTGAGAGCTGAGTGGGCTGAGGAGCTGGTTGGGAATGGTGCCACTGGGGTGGGAGTCTCCTGCCAGCTTCTTGTGGGGTTGGTGCTGTTCTGCAGGAAGCTGAGAGCAACTGAGAGTAAAGGGGACTTGGCAGCATTGCCCCAGCCTGTCTTGCTAAGAACTTCTTAGCTCTGCTGCAGTATTTAATAATTTAAAGAAAACAACCTATGCTGTCCTTTTAAGGGATGGACTTACTGTCTCCGGTAAAAACACCTACTCTATGCTGACCTAGTTTTTTCTTCAGCATCTCCCCCTTGAAAATGACACTGTGGTGATGGCACAGCATGAAAAGCAGCTCTTGGTGAAAGGACACAGTGAGAAGCCTTGAAATGACAGGCTGATAAGCATGCAAAGGTCAGGGCAGCAGGAGTGAAACTGCTCCAAGTTCACCTGCAGGTAACTGAAAATTCACATAATTGCTGATGACAGAATGAATTATATAATGAAAAATAAATTTAAAATGCAGAAGGAAATGGTTCATGTGGGGTCAGACTCTGAGTGGGACTGAATTAACTTCTTTTAGTGTCTGCTGGTGTTAAGTAATGCCTCTTCCCCTCAGCAGCAGATGAGGGCATAAAGGAAATTCAGGAGAAAGGATTCAGCTGTGTCTGTGCTATGAAGGTTTTTGGGTGCTGTTACTTTAGACAGGTGTAAGGGCTTTATTGCTCTGTCTTTGGAGGTGCCTCCTGGAAAGCTCTTGCAGGCAGCCTTGCCTGAGGGAAGGCTGGTTATGTGGCTTTGAAATGTTGGCTGAATTTTAAGGCACCATTAAAATAAAGGGGCTCCTGGAAATCTTCTGGGGATTACTTCACTCTACAGCTGCAGTGTGGGGCCAGCTTAGTCTAAGGGCTGAAACTATTACCAGCACTACTGTGTGGGGCACATTACAGCTCAGGTAGGCTTTGTGTCTGTGTTTTAGTCAAAGCAGCAGCCTTGTTCATGCAAAACTAAGTAAAACTAATTTAGACCTTAGACATCTGCATTTCCTTTACATGCATGAGAAGGGGAGTAATGTGCAGTTTTTGGCTCAGTGATGTTTGCCATATAAAATACTTTAATCAAGGAGAAAAACTCAGCTCCAAATGTAGCCTTCCTAAAGGAGATGAGAAAAAGTTGTTTTACTCTACAGTAAAAACAGACTAATAAGACAATCTGGTTAAACAAAGAGCACTTTATTAAACTAATATAGTTAGATACCTTCTTAATGCTTAAAAATAAAATAGCATTTGCAAAAATGAATAAAGTTTAAATAACATACCCAAAGCTACAACTGGGAAGCAAACCAGGCAATTTAAATACCTAAACAAATAGGAAAAAATGCAAGACCTAAGCATACCCCTGATATGATGAGGCAATTAAGGAAAATATCCCTTTGGAATAAGATAACATCTAAAGGTAGATAAAAGCTCAGACCATGACCTTAACATATGCCAAACCCACTTTTCCCTGTATAATAAATATAAAGCACTGGCATGCTGTACTCATACTATTTTAACAAAGGTTGTTAAGGCTTACAAGTATCTTTCCACATTCAAAACATGTTTCTACTGTTCTGAACTTCAACACTTCTGTATCAAAATGACCACTGCTATGTACTACAAGAGAGTACATTCAGAACTCCACTATCTGAGAAGTCAAATACCTCCCTCCCCTTTCTGTCCACCTCCTTGCCACTGACTTAACAGTACCAAATATTATTACATCCCTTTACCGAACTCTATGGAACATTCCATCATGCACATACACTTACTATTGCAATGCACTGCTGCTTATTGGTTATTCTTAATATCCCTCTTACAGTGCCAATGTAAGGTGTATATTGATTTTTCTCAGTTTCCAGGAGTACAAAATGGTTGAATGCTCAATGAGTAAACAATTACATAGCAATGGCTGGAACTGTACAGCTAAGTGCCTATGAAGTGGGGAGAAACCCACTTTATTCACTCTTTCCAGCATCGGCAGAAAGATCCAAGCCAGGCTTCTTCTGTGGCAAACTTCCATTAACATCTTGCTTCCTTATCTGATCCCTGTACACATGAGAAAAGAATGGTTTTATAGTCTGTTCTTCCCTAAGATTATTGTCCTTTAACTTTTTGGTCAAAAAAGCTGAGCAATGTGAGATACCCCAGACAGGTTTACATCTGCTGCTGGTCTACCTCAGCTTCTCTCAAAAGACAGAGGAACACAAAACTAGATGGTATTATCTGCTTTAACATCAAAGCTGTAGGTCAGTAGGGCTGGTGTGTAGGCTGGGCTGTGCACTGGGATAGGCTATGGGAAATGGAAGTCTTCTGGAACTGGTGGGCAATGCTGTGGAGCTGGCAGCACGCCCTGGAACCAGCGTGAGCTGGGCCTTGCACCACGCTGCCATCTCAGCAGCTCTGGGTGTCCTCGAGAGCTGTGCAAACACAGCTGTGCTGAAGGAGCAAACTGAGAAAGCCTAGAAGGGAGCAGCTGTGATTTTAATTCTCGCTCTTCCCTATGTCTCAGTGATTACTGTGGTTCCTTCCCTGGCAGGTATTTCAGGGGGCCACAGGTGGCACTCCAGCACAGCCTGCTGCCACCTCCTGCTCCCAGCTGCCTGGCTGAGGCAATGCTGACTGAAATAGGCCCCCAAGCCTGAAGTCCTGGGAGGCAGAACTGGCAACCTGTACCTGTACAGTATCCTACAAAACCTGTTATTTCTATTTTGACTACACTGTCCCTTTTAAGTACTCCTCTGCCTATCTCAAATCTACAACTGATTTTGGTCCCTTACTCTACAAATGCAGGTAAGCAGCGATAGCTGGGTCATCGTGCAGGAAAAACTGTAAAACATTCATCCCCTACGCAAAATTCAACTTGGCAGTGGGCTTTAATGACATTTAAAGTGACACACTGGAGTGAGACAAAGTTGTATGTTACTGCCTGATGTCATGCTGTGTTAGCACATTCACATTTGAAGGCCATTTATATTTCCTCTTTCCCAGCTAGGAAAAAGGGCATATGTTAACACTCATTAGAATACCTACTGATGACCAGACATCTGTATGCTGCATATTAAGCCATGAAGGTAGACCAAGATTCAAAACATTCAAGAAACATTGTTAAACTAAGCAACAGTGGCTCATTTAGAAAAAAATGAGGCAACCAGTGCAAGAGTACAGTTGCCAAGTTTGAAACCCAAGCGTGGACCAAGACCTCCATACTCACCTTGACGCACACCAGTAGTTGACCAGAGTTGAAAGTGCAACATAAGAAACACTCAGCACTCCAGAAACTCCCAGGGACAGTGCTCCCAGGCCACACAGCACGCAGAGAAGGGCTATGCCACCTATGGCTATGACAACACCTAATAAAATAGCAACAGTTTGTAATTTAAACAAGTCTATGTACAAATTAGAAGAGATGACATTCTACCATAACCCCAATTTCAAACCATTTGGGAAAACAGTCTTACTCATCTGGCTAGCCTCTATAAAAGCTATGCAAGCTCAGGATAACTGGTTTAGGCATATCCCGGTGGCTGAGATAAGAAAGGAAAATAGGATTTCCCCTGCATTGACTACACTTAATCAGATTACTATTCTTGTATTAAGAGTTTTACTACTGCTGAGACCTGAGGACTACACACAGAAATCCTCAATTGCTTGGACTCAGACTTCCACAAGGAAGAAGAAAAAAGGAAAAGATAACATGCCTTGAAAGGGAATAGGTAAGTGCACACATGAATGCAGACTGTACCTTCCATGACTATCACACCAATACAGGCCATTACAGCTGTGGTAACAACAAAAACCAGGAAAAATGCAACGGGAATAGCCGACACTGCAATAAACATCAGGAGTGATAAGGCAACAAAAGGATGGTCATCTAAATATTGGCCAATGCGAGAATTCATAAAGGCAACAACCTGTGGATGAAAGAAAAACGTTTCAGATGTTTTTTCTCTCTTGTCACAGATACCTTTCACAGATCACTGCCACTGTAGTGAGCTACAGGTAGGATAGACCTTTTGTCAGTCTGCAGCTGGAATAGGGAGCAGCTGTTGCCTCTTTGTTTCAAAAGCATGCAGACTTGCTGCAAATTTAGATAACTGCAGAGCAAATATAATTCTACCAACAACAGACGTGTTTCTCTTGGACTTCCCAGTTCTATTCTTGCAGAAATTATAAAAAACAAGAAACCCACAAAAAAACAACCAATCTGAAAACAAGTGAAAAAATAAATCAGTCTAGCTGCAGCTTTCACTGGGGTTTCTGCAACCATTGTTTTGAACCAGAGAACTCTATTTGTTAATTTAAAAAAACTGCAACATTTAAAAATTACCAACTTTTCTTTTACCCGTGGCTTAGTAATATCTGCAGCCTGCTCATTTGTTGAATCTAAGCACAGTGCAAGCATGTCTGTGTCAGAGCTGTTAAGAATTTAAAGATGTTACTAGTAAAAAAAAAAATCTTTTTACAGAGGCAGTCATTGCTATACACTGGAATTTTACTGCAGTAGTTTCCCTTCCCTTAAGGAAACATGTATTGTAGTCTTAATTATTTTTATAGCATTTCACTAAAATGCCACTCTTCTGTCTCGAAGGGTTATGCCAGTAAAACACGAAAATGCAGAACCAGGCTTCTCTTTCTCTTGACTGAAGGTGTGGGAGGACAGGCCTTCCCATAGGCCTCACAGTGTTCACTTGAAAAACAGGGAGTGCATTTAAATAAATCAGGGTGTGATAACCTGATAGTTATGAAAGGAATAGCTTTATAAATGTATAAAATCACAATCCAGACACACATTTGCGTTGCTGTGGATGGTCTGTACCACGGAGTGCCATTGCTTCTGTAGTTCCTGCATTTCCTTAGACATGTTATTAATCCTCAGCCACGACCTCTTCTGAACAGCCAGTTCTCACTCAGCCATCCAATTTCCCTTAAAATTAAGGTACAGTTAGTAACAGGCTCATACAGATGCTTTTTGAAAATGAAATTTCTCTTTTGTATAAAGAGAGAATGGAGTTTTTAAATGAAGTGATACACAGTCTAGAATATTACGTTTACAAAAGCACATCTAATGCAGAGGGCTTGTCCCTGCAAGCTCTTTTGAAACTCCCAAAGCCAAGCAGCAAGACAGAAGTGACTCTCAACTTCTTCCTTTATAACATTAACCCCGTGCTTACCTGTCAGGGTATTTAATTACCAGTAAAAACATCACTTCCAACTACCTGCATGGACAATTTGTTGCGATTGGTGCTGGAAACCGGTAACGCACTAATGAGACTTATTTCTGTGAGTATCCTTGTGCTCAGCATGGACAGAACACCCCACACAGCTTCAAAACTCTGCGTATAAAGGCAAAATGCTTCCATATGCTCTAACATATTTAATAGTGGCAATTTAAAGGAAACCGCAGCCCAGCAATCTCCCTGAAAATTTCCAGCTGTTGTTGCCGGGGCATCCTTACGAGGGGCAGGTTAGAGGATGCATTTTCCTGTTTGCAACCCCGAGCAGCCAGGGTGCCAGCGTCCCTGCGGTGCCCCCCGCGCACACACGCGGGCCCTGCTCGGCCCTCGGCACTGTCACACAGCGGCTGAGCCCTCGCTGCCGGCAGCGCGGGGCAGGAGCTGCCCGCGGGGCGCACCCGAGCCCGGGCGTTACCTCCGCCAGCGCCCGCGGCCTGCACCGGGCACCCAGAGCCGCGGCCAGGGCACCGCAATCACCCCTCTCTAATCACCGCTGCAGCCACCCCCACTAATCAGCGCCCCGGGCGGACAGCGGGTCCCCGGAGTGTGTCCCCCGGAGGTAAGGGGGGGACACGGCCCCGCTCCCGCAGGGCTGCCGGGCCGCGGCCCTCCCGCCGGGCCGGGCAGTGCGGGCAGTACCGGAGCCCGGTGTGGCGGAGCGGGGCGGCACCGGCCCCG
>VXBT01013224.1:376671-449681 GCA_013400235.1 Oriolus oriolus
GGGGCCGGGCAGGGCCCGCCTGGCGCGGCCGTGGGCGGGCAGCACCCGGGGCTGGTTCCCGAAGGCCGCCGGGGCTTGTCGGCGCTCACTGAGGCACCTCTGGTGTTCTTTCGCCTTTCCCTTGCTGTGCTGCCCTCCGCCCCGGCCCTACCTCAGCCGCTCAGTCCGGGCACCCTCATGAGTGTCCCAGAGGTTTGTGTGGCTTTAGGACACGCAGCCTGGAGCTTTTTAGAACGGAGGATGGAAGATGAGGGTACCTGCGGTCGCCGTGCCGCTGTGGAGGCGTGCAGAGGCTCGCTCGGCCCCAAGAGGCGTTCGGCACCTCGCCTCAAGGCTGTGGTGCCAGCAGTCGCTCCGTGGGTGTCTGTAATGCCGCCATCCCCGGGCTGGGAGGCGGCGGAGGCAGCTGGAAGTGAGCCGGGAGTGTTCGGCACTGGAGGAGCGGTGGGGCGGCTGCTGTGGAACGCCTCGCCTGGCACAGCCGCCTTCCCCCGTCACGGGTCCTTGTTCCCACACGTTTCCACCTTGCCCTGCTGCCTCCAGGTGTTTTGGTTCCTGCGTGGCAAACCTGTTCGGGGAGATGTGCCGTGTGAGGAGAAATTACTGTAAGAATTTAGCCGGGTTTTCAGCAAAAGCAGTGCGTCCTGCAGTGTCTCAGCGTTTGCCTGGGACTCTTGTGGGCAGGGATGCTCGGTGAGGGTGCCGCACGATGGTTTGGCCTGGCTGCTCTCCAGAGCCATCGTGGTGGTGTTAACATGCAAGCGTGAGGCTTCAGTGAATCCCCAGCTTCTGCTACACGGAATTTTTCATGCTGTAAATTGCAATCAGAAATTAGTTACATATTCATGTTTCTCACGACTGCTTTAATAATTTTAATTGGTGCCACCTATGAGAGTATTACAAAACTGGATGTTAACGGCTTCATGATTGATTTAAGGGCAACAAAATAAATAGCATGTTTAATTTGGAAATTAATGCAAAAAGAGGTTTTATGAAGTATGGAGGGTTTAACACATCAGAGTGTTGGAGCTCTGTGTCTTTGAGGTGCTGATTTCAATGATCTCTGCAGAGACAAGGACTTGTGTAGACGGAGTAAGGTTTGCGTATTAACACGTATTTGAACAGTGGGTTCTAAAAGCCCAGCACAAGATACCTGCAAGAAGAGGATCAGGTCAGGGCAAACGTATTTTGCTTGAACTCTTAAAGTGCTTTATCTCTCATATTATTAAAGTGCATAGGGTATTGATATTCCTGGTACACTGAGATATATCATCATAAATTTGAATTTGTTGGTTTTGTATACTTTTTTAAAAAGTGAGCATGGAGAAAACTAACTGGCAGAATTAGAGTGTGACATAATCTGGTGATAATGGCACTAGAAAGTTTAATGGAGCCACCGAGTTTAAAGTATACTGGAGATTTTAAATTTCTGGCTGTTTTCAAACATGCCATAGCTGTGGTTTTGAAGATAGCCTTATACTTCTTGGCAAATTATTTTCTATGCACAATTATCTCTTCTGCTAAAAATTAATATATAATCTTCCTCTACACAAAATAACTGGTTTTAATGTTTTTCAAGCAGCACAAATAATTTATTCAGCTTCGAAGGGCATGCATATATGAGCATCTGAGTTGATGTGCACAGAGGAACAGTAGTTACTCTTAACTGCTGCTTAATTGAGCTTGTCTTCATGCCAGCGTCAGCTCCAATTAGCAAGAAAATACTCATGTTGCAAACCAGCACTGAAATATTTGGAGAGTTACAGCACACATTAGCCAAGCAATTACCAGCAGCAGCAGTGCTGGTTCTGGACCCTGCGCTGCTGGCCTGTGTTTAAAGAACAATGGCCAACAACAGTGTTCCACTTGTAGGTGGTATAAGGGCAAGATACAAGGAAAACTCTGCTGTTAACTCAGGGATATCAGCCATTCTCACAGCTCGCAGAAAACTGGATGAAAAATAGCAAAGATGATGGGAAAGGGTTTAAAATGGAGCTCTTGCCGTGTTGGCAGAACATGAACAAGGCCCCTCTTGAGGGTCGCTATTAAGAGGCTGTGCTAGATTTCACGTTGGATGGTTGCAATTCCCATTTGTGGAGGAATGTGGTGGAGGACTCTTTCAGGACATAGTGATGGCTGTGAGTGGGGGGCAAATGCATACAGGCTTAGAGGAATGGGGAGTATCCCACCTGCTGTGTTCAGATCTGCAGGGAGTTTGATTCCAAATGGTGGAAAAGTGGTGGAGGTGTTTGGGTTCAAGATTTTGAATCGCGAATATTATTTTTCCAAATCTTCTTAAGAAAATTTGGGTTTATAGAGCCTTTACTGCTCTGGGAGCTCTGTGCAGTGCTTTTGTGCAAAAGTTAGACTATCTCAGGTGTCTCAGGACTGTATTTTTCATAACTTTCAGAGGTAAAAGGAGCCTGTACAGTTCCTCATTGATTCCACAACTGAATCTCCTTGATCACAGCTTGGCACAACACCGAAAGGGGCTGTTTCCTCTCTGCTGGGGGAGGAGAGGGAGGAGGGAATTCTGTCTCCAAGCACCAGCTATGCTGTAACTGGGGTAACCAAGCTGAGGACTGAAAGGCAGAGTGTCAGAGAAGGTCACCAAGCTGCGGCAGGCAGAGGGACTGGTACAGGAGCACCTGCAGGTAGTACCTGCCCTTACCCCGCTCACCTGTGCATCTGTGAGGCATGCTGGGCATCTCTCTCTTTCTCTTTTCCCATTCCTTTTGACATGGGCTTATTCTTCTTGGCAAGTACTGTGTGGTTCTGCTGTAAACCACAGCTGGGGGGCCCAGAGTCCCCGAGACGTTAGAAGAGAACAGGCAGTGGGGAGGAAACTGGTTTTGGAGAAAGTGGAAAGAGCAGGGTGGAAAAAAAAGTCATGTTTGAAGGATATCTGGGGGGAGTTAGAAAGATTAAGGTGAAAAGTGAGCTTGAGAGGAATGGAGAAAAAAGATCATGGAGGTTTGGAGGGAGAGAAAGCTTACTGTTGTGAACAAGGAATGGCAGAGATGGGATTTTTCTTCTTCCTGACAGCTGGGATAGAAGCTGATTGACACCTTGTATAGTACCTGAAATAAGTCTCTCATTCTTTTTCAGTGCATGTAACAACAAGGATGTTCACACTGACGGGGAGGCCTAAAAAATTCTAAGCAAATAAAAAAAGCAAAGCAAAATAAAGCCAACACAGGGCCTGAGTCTCCTTAGGGTGAGTTCCTTCTGCAGTGACTGTGAAAGATCGATAACTTTGTGAAAACTTCAGATGAAATTGGCCATTACTGGTGGTTAGTGGTTTGACATTGGAAAAACTCTTATTAAAAGACACATGTTCTTGTTGAATATTCTTTGGACTTAATCCTTTATAATGTACTTCTTATTAAGAATTTCTTTGTTCAAATACTTAGGTGTGTTTGAAAGGTTAGTTGGCCTATAAGTCAGGAGTTGTTTCAGGATGAACAATGGCTTTTTTAATGACTCTTGTACCTTTAAGAATGAATGAATGGATGTCCTAATAAACTGTATCATTTGTTCAATTTTAAAGTACCCTAAGGCCCAATCCTTTAGTCATTAATCAAGAGGAATTCATGCTCTCTTTAATGAGTTATGTCTGGCAGTGATAATGTCTTTATTTCTCTGTGTGTGTGTGCAGGCATGCTGGGGATTACCAAGGAGGTAAATCAAATCAGTCCTTTCTCAATTTTATTTCTAAGTGGGCTCTACTTTGATATTGAGGAGGGCACAGTTTTGTCTGCTAGAAAACTAGGTTCCAGCAGCCTAGTTTTTCAGTGATATATCTGAAAGCTAAATGTGCTAAAATTATATAAAAAAAAGATTATATCTTATCCAAACATAATTGTGTTGGGTAATAAGTTTCTCTTTCATGGTGATTTAACTCACTTGTGTTCAGATTCAACACACTTCCATCTCCTTTTTCTCATAGTGTCACTGTGTATTCAGGAATTTGTTCCTTGTGAATCTCTTAAACAAATTTGATTTAGGAAACTCAGAGCAGACTATGGGTGAGGCTTTGGCCTGCACTAAGGAAAGCTGCCATTCAAAAGCATCTTAAAACACTGTGAGGCTAAATAATTCTGAGAAAATATCTTAACAGAACTTTGTATGGAGTCCTGGAAGGCCATCTCAAAGTATTATCACCTTGAAGAGGTGGAACATAATCCTAAAACATATCAGATATCCTGACATTTGTAGTAAAACACTTTGCAGAGTGCTTGTGAGCAATTTGTTCTTCCAGCAGCATCCTGGCAATAGCTTCTCCTGGAACTGAGTCATTATAGACATGAAAAAAATCTAGTGGGTCTTTCTTTTCCTCCCCAGTGAAATGGTTCACACAACTTGGACTATTTCACTGTCATTTTGGCAGTCTGGTAGGATTTAATATTCTAATATCCGGAGTTTATACCATTACAAACTCCACATGGAGTTTTTAGTATAACTTAAAATATTAAAATAATTTTAAGTTGTTTTCAGGTATATAACAATAACAATTTTTTTTGTTTTTTAAACTGACATTTACTGGTGTTTAGAAGTTTTATCAAATGACTGCAAAAAACAAGTTTTGCTAAGGGCGACCCACCCCAAAGAACGGCTATTTCCGTAAAATTAAATAAGTTGCAAAATGTAATTTTCAACTTGTAATGAAAGCTGAAGGACTGTTCCTTCTTCATGAATCTTTTTTGAAACAGAGTATTTCTTGAACATCTATGAAGATGTTTTCCATTTCCCTCTAGTCACAAGCCAATTCCACGTGCAATATGAGTCGTCCGAAACGGTCACCGAAGTTACCATTGCTGCGCACACCCGGCCCTGCTTCTGCTTCAGCGGCACCTTCAGACTTGTACGAGGTATGTGCTGTCGGGGTGTGCACACTTCCCATGTGCCAGCAAACTCCCGTTCTTGGCGATGTGGTTTAGTGGGTACTGGCTCAGAGGTTGGACTTGACGGCCTCGGAGGTCTTTTCCAGCCTTAGTGGTTCAGTGATTCCAAGCACGTTCATGATTGCGTCTCATGGACTTCTGTCTCTGAGGGTGTTTTGAGACCTGCGTCTCCCCTGCCTGTGAGCTATCTCAGTAAAGTTTAGACATCAGGACTGATGAAAAGTCCATCAATAGATACCAAGTCACCTGAGAAAACGTGGAATAAACAGACAGAAGAAATCTATTACAAATCCTTACTGGTGTGAGAGAAAGACAAGAGCTGGATTTGTTAACTTGTGCTATTGTTCAACTGTTACGAGGATTGAGTGTTAAAAGTAGACAGGTCATTAATGAAGGCCTGAGGAATAGGAATTTTCTAAATCAAAGGAAATATAAGGAGAAAAAAAGAAGCAAGATAGAGATGTGGGGGATTAGAAAGAACTAGATAATGTACTGTGTTCCCTTATTTATAAAAAATACCTTGATTATGCAAAAAAAAAGCCTGAGTACTACTGAAGTGTTGTGTTAGATTATGCTTATAAATGTGCAGAGCATTGTGATCTAAAAATAGGTTGGTGGTCAGATGTATGTGGGAGCTATGTGTTTTCTTTTTATGCTAATTGATGTTTAATCCTGTTGTAGCCATAAGAAGTCTTTTTAAATTACTGTGCCATGTAAAACCTTTGCTTTTGTTTTTCCAATTTCAGCTTTTCCTTCAGAAAAGCCGTTATCCTCCTTTGATGCAAGAGTCATCATGGACTTTGGCAGCTCCATTCAAAGAACAGAAACACTACCGAAACCCGAGTGACTCCATAGCTAATAACTACACTCTTACTGCACAGGATTTAAAATTGAAAAATATGCTAAAATTCAAGTCCTTTTCAATGATAGAGCTATCACAGGCTTCACCGTGTATCCATATTCGAATGTGTTTATAAGTTTAGGCTTGCTTGTTCTATGCATTTTTCTCTCTAATTCTTTATCTGCTAAAGCATCATCCCTGGAGGAAATCACTTATCCCTAATAAACACTTACAAGCTTGTCACCTCAGAGTTGGTGTAGGCAAATTTGCCAATGCACGCATAACTTCAATAAATGAAAGGCCAGTTTCAGATTAACTAGTTAGGTTATGCCTCCAGATAATCACGTGCAGTGCTTCTCTGTGACATTGTATTTTTTTTTCTTATTTCATTATCTGATTAATTATCTTATCTCTATTTTTCACCAATATGAAATAATTGAAAAATAGGTCTGTATGTGATTTTTCTTAACTGGTATTTAAAGCTGCCAGGAAAAAGCGGCGATGGAGTTCTGACAGGTAACGTACTGAAATGTTGTAAAGATACAGATTGTAGAGTCAGTCTAGTTTGAGCTGTGATTTTATATTTCTTTTTACTTGAATGCTGTGTTAAGCATCCGAGCATGAAATGTTAAGTCCCTACAAAAAATGTATGTGCATCAAGGCTGGCTTTGGTGTCACAAGATTTTGGTGAGATAATCATGTGAAAATACATGGAGATATTGGGCAACCTAAATAACTGTGCTGGTAGGTTTGACTGATAGAACTGCTCATAAAATACTGCCTGTCTGAGTGATAGTGGGCAGTTGTAAGGTTTGCACGATTGCATCCTTTATGGTAAAGTAGTATATTGTATTATACAATTTTAATGAGAGGTTTTTATTGAATAATTGAAACACTTCCATAGGTCAGACTTGTCTTCAGTGTAGCACAAGTTGTTTATATAGTCCTTGTCATCTGTCCTTAAACGTTACTGCCTCTCTATTCACTAAACTTGTATTCCTTTTTTTCACAAGTACTTTGTTAAAGAGTTTGAAACCCATTTCACTGAGTGTACCTGCTCATACACCAGAACTGCATGTCATAAATTATACAGACAACCAGCCACTGACCCCAGAGGAACAATTTGCTCTTATGGATTCACATGAGAAGGAGATAAGTAAGCGAGAAAAGACACCTTCGAGTGATGATTTAGAGGTATTTATATAATTTCTTTTTAAGAAGAAAGTAGCAGCAGTAATAATCTGCAATATATCTGGAAACTATTTATTAAAAAGTAGCTGAGAAAAGCAGGCAGTACATGAGGATTAGGAGATGTAAATATTCAATATAGCAAAGTGCTGTTAAATATTGTCAGCTTTCTCCTTTGCTTGTAGCTTCTCTGATGCTTGTTGTAAAGGGTTTGCAAGTTAATTGTCTTCCCAAATTCTTAACCTCTCATGTTGTTCTCTAGTACTTTTTTCATCAGTAATTTAACATGCTGCACTGAGTTCTAGTGGTGTATGTGCTTACATCAGCGTAGATGGAAGTATTGTAAAGATGTCAGTGCTTTAAAAGCAACAGAGATAGATAGCTAAAATCCATTATATTCAAACACCTTTCAATTACAGGAGAGGCTCAAGTGATAGAGAAGCTAAAAATACTTCGTAATAATTAATTATCTGTCAGAAAATTCATACAATAACCGTAATCTTTTAACCATTTTTTAGCGGTACTGTCACTACATATACAATGGAGTGCGGGAAGACATGCTGGCACCTCAGGATCAGGAAGTGGTGAATAAAATTTTAAAACATATTCCAACTCACATTCCTCCTAGCCAGGAGCTGGAGAAATTCCTTACAAGTTTAAAAGAAGAGATTAAGGGAGACTATTGTATCGGCCTCATGAAAGCCATTGGTAAGACTCACAGCTCTGAGCAGTTCCAAGTATGTAGGCATTTACTGCACTTTGAAAGCAAATCCATTCTATTCTTAGCATCCATGGAGAATTCCTTTGGGGTCAGTAGATCTACAGTAGATCTCTGAGAGAAAGTAACCTGTGATCATGCTATATCATTCTAATTTGAACAAATATCTCCTTCTGAAACCTTACATCCCATCAGGTGGAGAGATCGAATGAAAAATTGTTTCTCCTGCCTCCCATTTTTAGAATCAGGACCAATTCTCTTCTTTTTTTTTTTTCTTCCCTGAAATAATTTTCAAGTCAAATTAGTAATTTGGTTATTGTGCTGTATATTATGCTAAAAACATACAAGTAACTATATGATTATATTAGTTTTAAATGTGCAGACTTGTACAGCTTCCTGAACTATGAAGATGTAGTGGTTTTGAATGTAGGTTTTGGCTATACATGCAGTTTCACCATGATACATGTGATTTGTTCTAGTTGATTATGTCTTGCTGGATCCAGCTGAGAGGAAGAGACTCTCTATTCGAAGTACCCCACGCCCTTTTCCCCGCAGAATTGTCTGTGCACCAGTCCCATGGCACAGCTCGTATGAAGAAATGAAAAGTTGGAATGAAAGGAATCTGTTCGTAGTGAATTCATTGATGCTCACTTTGCAAGAGCTCTGGCTTTCTCAGTAAGATGGCTTGTTCATAGGACCCTAATGAAATTCAGCATGTTTTTATTTAATGGTTTGGTTAGAGAGTGCGTCTGCTGACTTCTCAACATATGCTACAGAGATCCTGGGGAAGCCACTAGAAAGAAAGTGGCAAAATATGTCTGTTTCCTAAATAATTCTGTTTTCTGAGCCTCTAAGAATTTCAGCATAAAATGATTGTTTCCTGCAGTCTCTGACTGAACATGTGTTACATGTCCATGGTGAAGAATGGATAAATTCATGCTGTGAAAAGATCATGCCCTTTGTTAAAAGATGCTATGCCTAAATTAAGATTCAATGCTCTAGTAAATGGTAGTTTGGAATTCTCATCCTGGTTGTTGCTTGAACAAAATTAACTCTTAAAACTGAGTATCTTTCAAATGTCTATAGTTGAAGTTTGCCCTGGGGACATTTGAAAATTGGGATGTGTAATCTTAAGAAGTTAAATATGGTAATTAGTAATTCTGAGAGCTGGTTTTGCATTTCAGAAACATTTGCAGGAATTTAAGCTTGTATGTTACAGACTGTGATCTACACCATGCTGCTGAAATTTCACTTTTTCCCCCATAGAGTAGTCAGGATAGCTACTTATTAATATGGAACAGAAGCAGCAGGTGTCATTCTGTATGTTCTTTAATGACTGGATACACTAATGAATCTTGAAAAAGGACAAGACAATTTTAGCGAAGAATTAAGAGTTTTAAATACAGCAAGTACAAATAAAATTTGTGGAACCCTTTACATTTGTCGATAGCAGAAACCCAATCAGAAATGCACTTGTTGGACAGCTTAGCGATGGAGGTATATTTATAAATGAAATTGTATTTTTAGTGTTTATAATACATTTGAGGCCTTCCTGACTATATTTCATGGATTGTTTGTTTTTTTAAACAGCATTCCATAAAGATCTGCTCTGTGTTTCACTGCCCTAGGTACAGCCACCTGCGGTTTGTTCGCACTGCAGAGGTGCTCTGTGGAGACCTGCCGCTGCTGCCTGCCGAGTTCAAGGACATTGTTCGAAGGCACTGTGTGGAAGCTCGTGATATCCTTCAGAACAAGTCAGTGCCAGCTGTGGTAGCTGTAGATAAATAGAGTATTTTAGGGTCTGACTTACGCGAAGGCCCCTTTTAAAAACAGATCTTAGGCTGAGATGACACTAGTCCCAAGCACAAGGCTGCCGAAACAAAGGGGTGGATAGCCCTGAGAGGAATAAACATCTGGATACTGTCAGAGCCTTTGGAACTGCAAGAGTGCTTGTACAAGAACAAATGGTAATAAACTATGAATAAAGGTAGACAGGAAATCCACAGGAGTGGAGTCTATAGCTGTAAAAATGGTGATGGAAATTTTTTTTGTTATTATGGAAATCAGTCACTTTAAGAAAGAGATTGTATGAGGCACATGATAGAAGGTGTTTGCATCCTGCTGCCTGAGATATCTTCCAAACTTACTTAATGCTAATAATTGAATATTGTTTCATAGTCAATGAAACAATATAGTTGACTATTATTTTGTGTATTACTGTTAATGTAAACCACTCATAGTGGTCCATTATAACAAGTATCCTTAGATTTAAAACTCAGGTTTCCTCTAAGCCCTGGAAGGTACAGTTTTGTTTGATATCTAGTTATTAATTCTCTTCTAACCCTTTGGATTTTGTTCATTCTTTGGGTAATTTCTGAGCTTAGATTTCATTGCAAGGAGCAAAGTAAGACTAACAAGCCTTTAAAAACTTTGTCTCATATCATTTCATTGTAGGTGGATCCCAACTTGTGCATCTGTTTTCATTGAGCAGGGTAATAAGTGGCTTCATTTTGCTCCTGAAAAGGACTCTGATTCCTCTGAGAAAGTTGAAAGCTATTTCAGTTCTGTGGCAAGTCTGATGTCATTGCAATTGCGTGAGATGGTTGTTAACTCCTTAGACGATCTTCTTGCATTTTTTATGATCCACAAGGTGTGTGCTGTCAAGTATATTTATAGTTTTCTGTCTAATAAAAAATCTAGTGCTCTTTGAAGGCTAAAATGTCCCAAATGGCTCTTGCCTCCACAAAAAAATGGCTGTATCCCTCAAAGACTTGTGTATACTCAGTGGATTTTTTGCACTGTCAGGAGTTGCTTACTTGAATGATCACTTGGCAGGTCTAGGGTTACAAGTAACAGTTTATATGAGTTTTCAACTCGGTCTTGAGTGAGTGTGCATTTATTTTATTTTATTTTATTTTATTTTATTTTATTTTATTTTATTTTATTTTATTTTATTTTATTTTATTTTATTTTGTTTTATTTTATTTTATTTTTAGTTTAATTTTTCTTGATCTTAGTGAGGCAAGACAGTTACAGTATTTCTCTGAAAGCACATAAATAATCCCCTTTGAAGTCAGAAGTGTGCACAGTCACGTGTGTAATCCTTTGCAGAGGTGATCTGTGTGTGTGGTGTCCTTGTCCGTACCCAATGAGTGCCCTGTATTATTTCAAGTAATGCACAGGATTATAATAATAAGCATTACACCATGGGAGTTTTTACCACTGTTTTGGCTACCATAAAGTTGCTTCTTTTATGAAATGAGTTTTTTAAAAATAGGATCACCCAGGACCTACCTTGATAAGACAAAATGAATAAATGTGGCAGGTTAAATACTGCATTGCAGAGGATCACGCTTAATGCAGTGTACTGTCAGACCTTGCACTGAGCCTTGCCACTAAGCATTGCATCTGGATGATTATTGTGTTGCTGATGGTTGGGTTTTAAAATTTAATTTTTTAGTTTTGTTGTGTGGGTTGGTTTAGGTGCGCTCTTTTATTTGTTTTGTTTTGTTGTTTGTTTTGTTTTGTTTTTTATAATATTATTATAACACCCACATTGCGAGTCTAGTCATGCATTAGGACTCCATTAATGTAAAGGCATTTTGGGGGTAGTGCAGTTCTTTGGGGGTATGCAGTGACCATACAAGGCAATTAAAACTAGATTCTAGATTTTCTTTCTGATAGATGTTACAGATTACTTTTTTTTGAAATTTTGTCCTGTATGATAATTAGTGCTTTACTTCTGTTACTTAAGAGAAGAATCAAGGCAATTAGGCTTAAATCCAGTTTCTTAATTCTAGCTTTTATAGATTCATTTAGGAGTCAGCACCATAAGATCTTGTTTGGAACAGCAGGTTTTGTATAAAAATCAGGGAAGGTGATCCCACTGGTGTTGTGTGGTAAGGATATTTGGGAAGTTTGAACAGTTTAGAAATTATTATTCTTATAGCTCACTTCTTTGTTGTGTAAATTTTTCCTTCTTCCCCCTAAGGATGGAAATGATTTTAAAGAACCGTATCAAGTAGTGCAGTTCTTCCTATCTCAGATACTCACAGTCAAACTCCGTGTGGAAGAACCTGATATTGTCTTTGAGCCACCTTTGGGAGCTTGTTGGGATTTAATCAGTCACTGCTTCCACGAGATCCTGAAGAGTGCTGAGGAGCTCCCAAAGGTACTGGATGAGTTATAGCTGCATACAAAATACAATATTAATAAAAACTATCTATACTATAAAAAATTATGAATGAGGCTGAAGACTGAAAAATAGAAGATAAAGATGACGGTTGTGAATCATGAACTGTGTGAACTTTTTGATTATAGAAGATATTTTTCAGATTCAAGTTACATTGAAGCACTGGTTTGATTTTCATATGGTTTTCACAAGCAAACTGTGTGAGTAACCAAGTGTTAATTATGGATCAGAGCCTTTTCACATTGCACTGTTTTTACCAAATTATGATTTTTTTTACGTGGTGGGTGAATGGGTAATAGAATACCTTATTTTCACTATTCCGTGTCTTACTACAGTATTTGCAATGATTTCCTTTAGGTAGAAAAACTTCTATTTCCGAAATTAAAAAGAGATGATCTCACTCTTAATACAGTCAAACCACATGAATCATTGTTTTCAGAATATATAAACAAACTTGAGAAGATCTTTGAAAATAACACAGTTGGTCCAAAGAAGTAAGTTTTGGCCGGTAACTCCGCTGCCCTTCCAAACCCTCGGTTTCATAACACTGTCCATTTGACTAAATAGACAGTTTGGGTGTATTTGTTTCTCTCTATAGAGAAAATTTGCACTGGAAACTTATGTTTATTTTTGTGGTCTTCTGTGTTTAAGGTATTTAAATGTGTACAGGAAGTACAGCAATCTTTTGAACGACAAGTCACGGCAAGATGTCACAAATTTCTTGGCAAAAAGTCCTTCTTTAGATGCTTTAACTGAGGTAATGTGTCACTGACAACTGCAGCATGTTCATACAGCAGCTAACACATCACAATGACTTCCTAATTTATTGCCTAAAGAGCAAATCACTTCTTTTACCCTTGGGAATACTAGGGAGTGCTCAGTTTACATAGCCCCTTACTGAAGGGCTGCTGTGCAAATGTGGGAGGAGGTTTCTTTATGACCTTCTATGAGTTTTGTTGTTCTTTTTTAGCAGAAAGGCTGCCCAGAGTATTTGCTCAGTCTGCAGCTTGCTTGTCTTTTCAATGTCTTGTCCTCAGTCAGCCCTGTCTGCTCTTCTCTGTGCATCCCTGAGTCAGCATAGGGATAAATGCTTCCTTAGGCAGCTTGGGCTCTTCCCTGCTATGGCAAATCACTATGCAAAGCTTTCAGCCCTGGAATGTGTGGATAGGAGCAGAGCTTTGGAAAGATAAAAATTGGTCTTTCTTCTTCTGTTTGGAATAAATGGTCCAATTTGCTGGATGGCAACTATTAGCTGTGTTGGATTTTTCAGCTATAGACTTTTAGGAAGAATAACAGATGTATTATTTTCTGGTTTTAGAAGATTGACAGCTTCACAGAACTGAAAAAAGAGATTGCTTCTATGGATATCACTGTTCCTCTGGCCATGTTCTGTCTGGATGCTCTACAACTGAATGAGGAACTCTGCAATAGGACCCAAAAGCTCAAAGACACATTGATTGAATTTGAAGTGATGGAAAACAGACAGTTAAACCAAAGGTACCTGTTGTTTGCCTGGATGGTTATTGCTGTCTGCCTGGATTGATGCTTTGTATCTGTGGATGAGATACCTTTATTCCTCTGCTGGGTTTTCTAGTGCTGACCAGACAAGTGCAAGAAGGCCAGCCTGGCTGAACAAGGAGCTATGGCTAGAAAAGAACAAAAGAAAAGAAAAAAAGAGTTCCATTTATGAAGAAATTTAATATTTTTGTTTCAAAGACAAAATCAATTTACCAGATCTTGCATCTCTCTTCACTTACAATCCCAGTGATATGTCTATTCTCTTTTTGTTGTAGAATTTGTGATGAGTATGACTTCATTGCAAAGAGAATGAGTGAGGTGCCTCAGAACACCGAACAGCTGGTGGAATATGAGGCATTCTTAAAGAAATCCAGTGAAGTTACTGTTGTTAAACTGAGTAAGGACCTCGTCAAAGCAGCACTCAGACTGCAAGTCCTCATGGACTACGCTGATCTCTCTCGTATGTCTAACTACAGAATATAACATTTCCATATGAGAATATTTATATAGAGATAGTGGGCTCTGCATGTCTAAATGTTGCATCTTCTAGGGTGCTAATGGAAAGTTCTAAAAGAGACAGAAAGGAAATAAAAAGAATTCAATAGAGGAATGGTAGAGAAATGGCACACAGCATAGACAGGGCTTTTTAATGTGTTTTAATATTACCAGGTCAATGTCATGTAATCTGGCCAAATGATGTTACACCCCTATGTTAAAAAATAAAAATTCTCCAGAGAAAAGCCATCCAAAAAGCCACGTGCCAAAGGCTCTATGACAGCATGTGGAAAGTGTGAGAACTTGCATCTCTGCAGCTGAGGATTAGATCAGAGCAGGCTTTTTCTTGTTTTGCTGTCATGGTTTGCTGTTCTTAGTTAGTATAAAGGCTGTTCTCTTAAGACTGAGGATACATCTGTAAAAGTTACTTTTAGTTTGCATTTTTGTTCAAAGCAAAAGTGTAATTCACACATGCAGTCTGTTATTTGCTGCACCCAAAAGAAGGGCAGTTATATGAATGCAAACCTATTTTAGTGTCAGAATGATACTTCTTCCTTAAGCAGAATACACCCTTGGATCAGACAGTGATAGAAATAACAAGGATGTGTCATGTGTATTAGACTTAATTTATGATAAAAATTAGGACACCTATGGAAGCCAGGACAATTTTCTGTTACATTTTGGACTAGAGTGTTTGCAATTGCAGTATCTCATAACTGCATATTCTCTGTAGCTGGGTTTATGTGTCCTACTTTAGTTACAATGAGCTAGGTGCACTGAACAAACAGACAAAGATGAAGATGGAGATGTCTGCTCATCTCGTAGTTGTGATGCTCTAGCTTTTGTGAATAATTCAGCATTTACAGATTGAGGACTAGAAATGGTTTAAACATTTATCCATCATACATAGGTGTAATATACATTTAGTTAGGAGTGGTGTGTTGCTGTGTGTAGTTGAATGCAGCTGACATTCTGGACTAGCTGCTCTTACTGTCTCTGCCTAACTAACATCTTATTTAGAGAAGTTCACATCCTAAACTTGATTTTTACAGTTTTGCTATCAATCAGATTTGTTTTAGGGAAGAGTTTCTTTGCAGTGAAGATAATTCAGCTACCAGCTTCTTTCCGTATTCCTAAACATAGTTTAACTATTTTCCTTGTTAGTAGCTATTCTATTATATAATAACCACTCTATTAAATCATCGGTTAAAAGGTATTTTCTTAAAGATGGATATATATATGTATTTTTTTTTAGATGATGACATAAACCTGAATACCACAGTTTTCCATTGGCCTGATGAGATTACGAAAATATTTGAAAGCAGTAAAAATATGTTAACTGACAAGAGGATTCAGGTAGAGAGGGCATTGATTGAAAGGTATGGCATTATGTAATAGTTTTTCACTGGCTATTTTTAAAGAAAAGAAAAATCTCACTATCAGTAGAAGGGAGATAATGTCAAAGAAGGAAAACTTAAAAGGAAGCTGAGAAAGTAAGGAATAAAGCTAGTTTACAGTATTATGGAGATTTCTGAAAAATACTGTTGATGAGGGTGGATTAGAATATCCGTATATTTAAACAGATCTGAAAGGAGGAATGGAGGATTGGTCCAGAATATTCATAATTTTATGTTGGTATATTGGTTAGCACAGCATTACACATAGTTTTGTTACACTGTTTTCACTCTTCCTTTTCTCCAGGCAGTAAAGGTAGCAAATACAAGTGCAGTAAAGTAAATCACTTTTGAGGTTTGAAGATGAGCCTTGAATTCTAATCTCTGAACAGCATAGTATTGATATAACTGACCAGTGAGCTTTCACTGGCATCTGTGTTTACACTAGTATTGAGATCAGATTTCATGGGACACTGCCTGTTGTAATTAATAAAATAATTGAAACCTGAAAAGGAATGAAACACAACATCTAATTACCTTTGCTATCTTTACCTCAGGTGTTCTCAGTTTAAGAAAACTCTTGAACTTTACAATAAAGAGCTAGAAAGCTTCAAAAGGCGCGGGGATATCGTGACCGTGGAAGAATTGAGGAAGAATGCTGGGAAATTTGAAGAGTTAAATAAGAATATAGATAGTGCACTAGCAGAATTTGAGGTTAGTATTTATTAATCAAGTGTGGAGTGGGTTACAATGTGCTGGATGACCAAAAGTTTGGTTGCTGACCCTGATTTTTTTTTTCAGGTTTCTGATCATATATTTGTTAAGATGGCTTTAAAATTTCCAGATTGACAAAGATGTGGCAAATATCTTCTTGTCCCTGTATGCTGATTTGTCCCAAATACAGAGTTGAAGAGCAAACTTTTTGGGAAAAAAATTTTAGGGAGTTTTTAAAATTGAAATACTGAATTTCAGTGTTTCCAAGCAGTCAGTAGTAGCAAGATGCTATCTACAGAAGACAATTCTTCTGGCAGAGCTGGCAGAGGCAGAATGTTAGGGAGCTGGCATTTCCCCTGAATCGTGGTTTGTGCACTGGAGCTCTGTTTTCAGTCCCTCTGCTTGTTTTCTGATTAAACCCAAATGTTTTTCAACTGTTTGTATCATTTCCATTTAATGCTGATAGGCATTAAATACATACTTTAACACAACAGGAGTTTCAAATGCTAGGAAACAAACTGAAGACCAAGATCCCCAGATTCTATTCAGGGCTCTCCATCCAATTTACTGTGTCATTCTAAGTTGAACAGTTTGTCTTAGCTGTGACTCTGCTGGGAAATGAGAAGGGTTGTCTTTGAGAGATCTCCCAGGCATTGTGAGGCTTAATCAGTCTTCTAAATCACAGTGAGACAATGAGATTTCCCCATATATGGAGCCTTAGGGGTCAAGATTTTAATTAAGTCCCACTCAAAAGAAAAAAATGGGACCAATTAAATGAGTTTAGAATTTAGATAAATTGGTAGTCCTACACATCAGTACTATTAATCGGATTTAAAGGCATCTAGTATATTTAATTAGTGGGAGTTAACAGCACTGATATGCTCTTATAGGTAGATCAGAACAAGTAATTAAGCCTAAGTTTCTTAATACATGATCACAATGAGAGGTGTATCCACACAATTTAAATGACATGACAATTAGCTCAGTGAATACATGAATTTAAATATTATCTTGGAATATGGATCTTTAATATTTTTTCTGCCTGCAGCTCATATTAAATAATTACAAGTTTTATGAAAGGCCTGTTGGCATTACAAAAGCACAAACTCAGGACTCAATCTGAATTCAGTGTCTGCATTTCAGGCAGCATTTCTCTGTGCCTCACCTCCCTACCTGTAAAATGAAGAAGACAATACTTTTTAAAAAATCTAAATCTTTGCACATTGGTTTTTACTGTAAAATCTTTTGGACAAAGACAATATCTAACTGTGAATAAGCACAGCAATTAACACCTGTTTTTGTGGGAGCTCGCAGATAATTCTGTAAAAGGAAAAAACCTAATCACAAGTTTTAAAAAATTCCAACCAGGCTCTCTTAACTGAGGAGCTTACATTCAGGTTTCACAGTGGATTGGAAACTTGTGAGCCTCATTTTTACTGAATATCATGGTACATTATGTTATTCTAAAATAGATTTGGATTTTTTAAAATTATTTGAGGAGCAAAAGATACCCACAAATGCTAGGTTAACAGTTGGACTTGATGATCTTAGAATTGTTAAGGTTGGAAAAGACCTCTGTGATTGCATGAAATAACCAGGGGAAGGGCACCATTACCTTGAGTACCTAAAATCCATAGGCCTATATCTACAGATCTGTCTGGCTTTAAGACATGTAAAATAATTGTGTTCAATATTATCTGTTTAAAAGTTTAAACAACAACAGGAATTTTTGATGGAAATAATATACTTTTTTTTCCCCTTAAAGGCTATTAATTTTGAAGAACATTTGCTTGAGCGGGAGAAGAGTCAATTTCCTCTATTGCAATCTATAATTGCAACCAAAGAACCCTTTGAGCAGCTTTGGGTAACAGCATATAGTTTCCATACCAAATCTGAGGAATGGATGAATGGTGAGGCTTTGATGTTCATTTGATGAAATATGTTATTTACAGTTAGTTAAATAGAAGCTGAAAGGGTTGATCAGTCGTGAGAAAATATTTTTTAAGAAATAAATGCTGTTAAGCAATGTGAAATAGAGTTACTGACTTGGATCTTGCATTAAGATCATCTTTTGTAACACAACTGATTTCCAGTTAGAGGACAATGATTAAAAATAGCTGCAATTAAACCACCCTGGAATCTCCTTTGTGCTGATGTGCCTGCTGTGCTTTTTTTATGCTGTTGTGTTCAGGACCTCTTCAGCAACTGGATGCTGATGAAATTAGTGAAGAAGTTGGAAATATGTGGAGGACCATGTACAAGCTCAGTAAGAGCTTCCCAGACGTGCCTGTGCCCAGGCGCATGGCAGAATCCATGAAATACAAGCTTGATAAATTTAAGCAGCATCTTCCTGTCCTGGCAATTGCCTGCAATCGTGGGATGAAGGACAGACACTGGCAGCAGGTACTTCAACCTCTGCTTTAACTGTGGAAATATTCTGCCACAGAAACTGACAGTCCAATATCCTTTATCCTGTGACATGATAGATCCAGTTTTGAAATTAGTAACGCCACAGGCAGAAGCTTCTTTAAATTAATAATTTATGGCAGAAAAGAAAATTAGAGTGTTGCACTAATACTTCATTAGAATTTGTTGCTTGCTGTTTGAAAGTATTTCACAAATACTGCATCTTGATAATAGATTTATTTCTTACTTTATTTTCAGATTAGTCAAATTGTAGGATGCGAGATCAAACCGGATGCAAATACTAACCTTAAAAACATATTGGACTGTGGACTCTCAAAATTTATTGAAGAGTAAGAAGCTTAATCTAATCTCATTTTTTAGACGTTGAATTTCATAGGTCAGATACCAAATATTAGTTCTTTTGGGGTTTTGTGTGCTGTCAGAACATGCTGTAAAATCAGCTGTATTTTATCAAGCTGTGAACTGCCAGTTCTTGCAGCACAGAGGCATAAAAATCCAGCTGTATTCCTAAACCACTTAATTTGCTCATTCAGAATTTTGTCTGTATTTGTGTTCCAATTAATATCAATATCTTCAACTTGGTGAGGCTGAAAGTGGAAAAGTATTCCTTGAAGAAAGAGTCTATGATATTATTAACAAATTATTATGAAAAGCAGTCTGATATGCAACTCTACCTACAACTGCTTTTTTTATGCTCTTCAGCTATGTTACAAAAACATTTCAAAGCCATGTTTCATTTTAATTTAGAATAGAACCTGTTGGAGCAGCTGCAAGTAAGGAGTATTCCTTAGAGAAATCAATAGAGAAAATGAAATCGGAGTGGGTCGATGTGCAGTTCGGTTTGGTGAAGTACAGGGATACTGTAAGTAAACACCAAATCAATACCTATATCTGAAAATAATTACTTTGATTCTGAATACCAGTTGAGAAATATTAGAGGGGTGTTGCTGCTGATTCATTGTGGCACAATGGAAAGTTGTGTCTTAGCCCAGAGCTGGGCAGATGTCTCTGTTATTATATATCTTTTCATTTGGACTTTAGTATCTGGACAGCTTGTGATCTCACATACTCATCCTAAGAAATCTGTAAGCCTGATGACTTCTCCAGTATAGTATGGAAAGCTGGACAGTAGTGAAATCTGAACTTGCCCAGAAGAAACAAGAATCACAGCGCAGGAGATCGAGTCAGAAGGCACCAGCTTCCTATTCACAAAACAATCTGTCTCTGGACCTTTGAAACAGAGGTGTACAAAGGAGATACCATTTGATATCTTCACACATTTGCAGCCTTTCTCAATTCCTTGCTGCTTCAGCCATCACAGAGAAAGGCCAAACAGGAAGCTGAATGAGTGGTGAAATAAAGTGACTGCCATTTGACTTACCAAAATGTGATCTATTTACAGGACACCAACATCCTGTCGGCAGTGGATGACATCCAGCTTTTGCTGGATGATCACATTGTTAAGACTCAGACAGTGTGTGGCTCTCCCTTCATCAAACCAATAGAAGCTGAATGTGTGGTAAGGAAAAGCCTGTTTGACTGAGCTTGCATGTCTCATAATATGCTTTCCCCAAGTGCTTCAAGGTATTGGGACATGATAAGACATTACAGAGCTGTTAACTAAGAACACATATTCATATTTCTTGATTTATTCTTGTAATTTTGCTTAACTGCTAAATGTTTTCATTGCAGGCTTGGAAAGATAAGCTGTGTTTAATGCAAGATATTATAGATAGCTGCTTAAAATGTCAGGCAACGTGGTTGTATTTGGAACCAATTTTTAGTTCAGAAGACATTATAGCTCAAATGCCTGAAGAGGGCAGAAAGTTTAAGATTGTGGATTCATACTGGAAAAACATTATGACAGAAGTGGTAAGTGCTAACATTTCCTAAATTGTGTATTTTTATGCACATCTGGTAACATGATTATTAATGTCATGTGCATATACTGTTCTTTTCTGCAGTTGGGTATTTGTATCCATGGAGTGGAAAAACCTTCATAAAGTCCAGCAAACTGTAGCCTTGCAGTAAAAGTGGTAGATTACATCATTACTGCATTGAGATTTCTGTAAAGGCTGGGTATTGAAGGGTCGAGGAACATGAATTCTAGATTTTCTAGCTGTTCTATGGCTAAATGGTCAGAATTAGGTAGAAAGATGAATGATTTGTGCTCTCAGGATCTGCTTACGACTTCACTGATAATCTGTACAAAGCCTTGTCTGGATACAATGAGAGTTTGCATTAGACTTACAAGGTGCACACGCTCTGGAGCAACTAAATGGATTGGTTTTTGTCATGTGGTTGTTCTCTAACATGTGATGGCAGGGTTATTCAGAACTTTAGCCAGTATGGACTGTCATGGTAGGGTGTCAGGTTAAGGTCATGGGGATAGGAAGTGCAATTTGGTCACCTGTTCAATTCCCTGTAAATAAGAAGTTAAGTAGGAGGCCAGACAGTGGTGGTGTGAGCTGAGATATTTGTCAAAAATGCTGGGGGTGTGTGGTTGTGTGATAAAGGTGTTGAAATAATCAGTGTAACTAAACAGAAGTTGAGACCTGTCTGACAGCTCACACTCTGTGAATGATGAAGTCTGTACTGAAATAGAATCCTCTGAAGAAGGGTGTTATCAGAAAGAAAAAATGCAGCCTAGATAGTGAGAACAGAGAATAATTGTCATATACTGTGTCTCTGATAGAACTTATTTGTGAGTGGAAAATGATGTAGCAAGCTCAAGACACAGAAATAAGTGCCAAAGATCTTATTTCCTGGTATTTCCTTCATTAATGTCTACAAAGTTCAAGTTGGTAAAACTGACAGTCTGAAAAGCAAAACTATCAAATAATGCAACATATCTAATAGCATGAAAGCAGACTACAGAGAAGAAATACAGCTTTTTAGCCTCCTGCAATATATGTGATTGATGCTAGCAATTTTAATGTAAAACTTTATTGCAATTTTTAGCAGTTTCTGCTATGTGTTTGTTTTTACAAAGGTGAAAGACACAAGGGTACTTGTAGCCACTGAACAACCCAAGATGTTAGACAGACTTCAGGAAGCAAATACTCTCTTAGAGGACATTCAAAAGGGGCTGAATACTTACTTGGAGTCGAAAAGATTATTTTTCCCAAGGTAAATTAATTAAACAGGCCTAAGTTAGAAACAAGAAGCCATAAGCTCTTTCAAACCATTTATACTGAACTGAAAAGTCTCATTTTATAAACATATGTGGGACACAGTCACATGCAGCAAGAAATGAAAAGCTGTTCTTGTCTCCAGACAGAACTCATTTTCCTCAGTTATGAAATGCCAGGAGCAGGCAGGGATGGGGAGGCACAATCTGTCTGTCACAATGTAAACTTTGATTACAAAGGCATTATTACTCACCGGGTGTTTCTGAAGGAGCTCGCTGCCTTCCCGTGGCTGATGTGCAATTATGTCCCTGCCCTACCCTCTTTAGAGGTGTGTGATCCATGGGAGTTGTACGTGATCACGAGGAGCAGCATTCAGGGTTTGTGCAGGGTACTTCATGGCTGGCTGGAGCCATCTGCTCTTCCCTGCCTGAGTTTGAGAACCCTTATTCTTCCTTTGCATAAAAAGATGGTCACGTTGAAATTCTGAAAAAACAGATGTGATGAGTTTTGTAATGTTAAAAATTGCTTAAGGAAAGGGGTTTGAGATGATAATTTCCTCTCTGATACACTTAAGCAACAATAAAACCAAGTGTGTGAATCGATTATTAATGGCAATTTTCATGATTGGAAAGTAATTGCATTTTTCTGGCAGATTCTTTTTCCTGTCCAATGATGAGCTGCTTGAAATACTGTCTGAAACAAAGGATCCACTTCGAGTACAACCACATTTAAAGAAGTGTTTTGAAGGAATTGCTAAACTGGAGTTCACAGAAGATCTGGAGATCATAGGCATGATCAGTTCTGAGAAAGAAATTGTTCCTTTCATAGATAAAATCTATCCAGTGAGAGCAAATGTAATTAAAAATTTTTTTTTACTATATGAAATTAGATTAATACATAATACATTGCATAAAGTGCATGTTTTTGAGGGAATTAGGTTTAAACCATTTAGAATCACGTCATGAAAGGAGTTTAGGAAGCGAGAGTGCAGACTGGTATTCTAGAATAAAAAGAATTTCCTACAAAAAGGAGTAAGATGTACCAATTTTGCAGTAAATTCCTCTGAAAGGTGGGGAATGTTGTGAGTTACAGATACACTTTTCCCTTAATCCTGCAGGAACAAAGCATGCCCTGGGTTAAAATGAGCAGCCTTACCTGTGGTTTTTGTCTGTGCTTATATGAAACATATCCAGCTGTTTCTTTAGCTGGGTTGTCTTTAGAGTTAGCATAATATACCTGCCTTCAGACAGTGTAAACTGCAGTATTACCTGTCAGAATTTGGGAAATTTCAACCTTTATTCCTTTTATATACAGCATCCAGATCCAAAGAAAGCATATTTAAGCCTAACAGATTTCAAATAATTTGTCACTGAAGAAGAATATAATCAGGAATTGTGTGTTGACTCTTAACTGCTTTTCTTTCTTGAAGGGCATGGTAGAAAAATGGCTTCTGCAAGTAGAAGAAATGATGTTGGCCAGTGTAAGACAAGTTCTTCAAGAGGGCATAAAAGGATATAGCCAGGTAATTATTCCTGAACTATGCTATAAGTTAGATTTCACAAGCAAATATACATGAATAGGTTGCTCAAATTCTTAACCAGGAAAACATGTTTGAAGCTAAGTGGAATCCAGCTCTTCTTGTTCAGTAGTACCAGTCTAAAGTTTTAACTCTGAAGTTTTGTGAAGAAAAAGCATTAAAGCTTTACGTGCTGACTCTCATTTATTTGCAGCATGAGACGAAAGACATTTGGGGAAAGAATTGTTATCAGTGCCATAATCTAATGTGTTTGTATGACTTCTTGTGTCTGGAATGGTCTTTGGTTTAAGGTTCCTCGAAAGGAGTGGGTACTGCAGTGGCCTGGACAGGCAGTTATTTGTGTTTCATCCATTTACTGGACAGAAGAAGTGTCTGAGGCTATAAGGACAAGAGCTTTACAAGTAAGATTTTCTTACTTTCTATTTCTAAGCACTGAACTCTGATCAGTTAATAAAAAGCTCCTTCTACCAAAGGAGATCCTCAATCAACAACACATTGCAATTTATTAATGCAGTGTGCTTTATTTTGTTTTTCCTTTTGTATTGAGTCTTAGCAGAGGTTTGTTCCCATTTACTTTGGTGTGTATCAGGAGAAATCCTACTGAAGGAAATTGTATTTACAAGTGATACTGGTGTAAACTAAAGTAGCAAACAAAAAGTGACAGACAATTGTTAAACACTATGTATTTTCATGTCTAATTCCTGTCTTTACATGGCAAGCCTCAGAGAAACATGCAGGCAGAAACCTCTCTTTACAGAATGGTGCAGTTATTTCAGAGAATCACAGAATCAGTGAGGTTGGAAAAGACCTCTGAGCCCATCGAGTCCAGCCCATGACCCAACACCATCTCATCAACCAGACCCTGGCACTGAGGGACACGTCCAGTCTCTTAAACACCTCCAGGGACAGTGACTCCAGCACCTGCCTGGGCTGCCTCTTGTTCCCTGGGAGCAGAGCCCGACCCCCACCTGGCTCCACCCTGGTTTCAGGGAGTTGTGGAGAGTGATAAGGTCACCACTGATTTCTGTGGTTATTGCTTGACTCTCCTGGTGAGGAAGGTGCAGCAGCCAAATTTGTTATTTCATACAAGAGACTTTTCCTACATGTTCATAGTGCCTCTGTCACTACAGCAGTTTTAACTATCACTTCACTGAGGCTTTACTCAAATGCCTGCTCAAGTAGTGGAAATAATTTCTGTTTAATTCAATGGGCTTTTCTGTGATCCTATTTAAGCTGGGTGGATGAGGATTTATTTGGGCTGCTTTTTAAATGTTGAAACAGAAAAGTATTGATAAACTTTACACCAAATACTATGTTTTAATATTCGCTTTTTGTTTCTGTACCCTCACTGAATTTCTTCAATTTAACTTGCCTGCATTGTCTAACAGCAGTTGAAGCTCTTATTCCATATATCCAGACAGAACTAAAAATGTTTATTACTTTCAGAGAAAGTATCCTGAACAATCCACAGCTGAAGAAAAATGGGAAGGAATCACAGAACAGTGAATCACAGAATATAAGGGACCTCTGGACATCATGTAGTCCAACCTGTGTTTAAAGCAGAGCCAACTAAACCATGTTGCTAATGGACTCAGTCCCATATGCCCATTCCTTTCTGGAATGGGGGAACCAAAACAAAGAGTATCTGCTCCTCTCCCATCGTAGAGTTTTGTCATTCCCATTAGGAAGAAAGATAAGCCTTCTGCTTATACTGCTTTCAGGCTGTCAATATTTTTGAAGTGTTCCTAGTAAAATAAAATGCCAGTATACAAAAGAGAATTTTAAATGTCTGTGTAGTGCCCAGACTTCCATGAACATGTTTTGCTGGAGGGGCTGTCTCCAATGATTGCACCCATAGGAGCTTAGGAACTGCTGGCTACAGAGCCACATTAATGCCTGTGTTTGTTTCTGTGGCAGGATTTCTTGGAGAAGAGCAATCTGCAGATTCGGGACATCGTTGAGTTAGTGAGAGGAAAGCTGTCCAGTGGAGCCCGGCTGACCCTCGGAGCTCTCATTGTCATCGATGTGCACGGTAATAATGTGCAGCTGCTGCTACCCTTGCTACACCTGGGCAGTGCTGCTCTCATGAGCTGGGTGGAGAGGCACATGAAATGCTTTCTCTGACTTGAATCAGCCTTTACAGAGCTATTGCTCAGTTCTTTGGGCAAATGGGGGTTGCTCAGTACTGCATAAGGATCTCCCATCTACTTAGAAGAGACACTGGAATCTAGTTAAAATTAAGCTGATTCCCTATTCGAAACAAGTGCAAATTCCTCTCTAATGTGAAAGCCAACCTCTAAATCTTGCATTACTCTTACATAGCTCTAAGTAAATGTTACTTGACTTAGAAGTTGTTTTAAGTAAACTAACACAGTAGAAGTGTGTAGATTTTTCAAACAATCTGTGTCTTACTCTGCAGCTCGTGATGTGGTCTCAAAATTGGTTGAAGACAAAGTCATAGATCTGAATGACTTCCAGTGGATTTCTCAGCTGAGATACTACTGGGAAGAGAATGATGTGGTAGTGCGAATGATCACAACAGAAATGAAATATGGTTATGAGTATCTGGGCAATTCTCAGCGTCTGGTTATAACCCCACTGACAGATCGATGTTATAGGTAAAGCCATATTGTCTGTGAATAATGTTTTCATTTTTTGGATTGATCTGTGTTTACTTTCATTTGTTCTAATTAATAATAGCAGGAACCCCAGCAGCTAACATTTTACTGTAGATTTTGGAGGCAAATCTTATATATCTTTGCCCAAATATGGTAAAATATTTACAATGTATGGGCTTCTTACAGAGCCCTTCACAGATGTTTGAATGCAGTTAGCTTCCTGTTCCTCCCCTGGCTTGCGAGAGGTTGTAATGGAAATGCTTCAGTCTTCAAGGTTGAAATACTCAACTTCTCGTGAGCCCTCAAGACATGAGTCACAGCCTTTGAATGAGGGTTTTGTGAAATAATCAGACCACTCCAGTGTTAACAGGGATCTCATTTTAGTAAGATGCTCACTTGAAAAGCAATGTGATTCCCAGGTTTTTGTAACAACCTTTATGCTTTCTCATCCATTTCTAAAGATTGGCTGAATTTATAAAGCCAGTTTCAAGCTCTTGCTAGTTCAAGTGCCACTTGAGGGAAATGTGTACATTTGCAGACTCTACCATTTTGCTCATGGCACTGTTCATTTGCTTGTTTAATTGAGTATATACAAGGTGGATGCATGTAATAAAAGCCTTGACATTCCTTTTAGGCCAAGTGGCTGAATGTGAGCTTCCACAATTAGAAATCACTTATGAGACTATACTGGGTTTTTAGGGCAAGCTGCAAAGTCAGTAGAGAAACAAGTAAATTGTTTCCAGGGGAGCCTGTATAGGAAAATACTTACCAATCCATTCAGAAACAATCTGATGGTAAACATTGCTATTTCTAATGCCTGTGTTCTTGATAATGTAGGACGTTAATGGGTGCCTTGAAATTAAGTCTTGGTGGTGCTCCAGAAGGGCCTGCTGGAACTGGCAAAACAGAAACAACAAAGGATCTAGCAAAAGCAATAGCTAAGCAGGTACCAAAACTCCCTTTTTTTACTTTCTGCTGTTTATGTTTGGATATGTAGTAGATATTTCTTAAAATGTCATTCTTAAGTAAGTGGTGCTTGTTTTGTAGCTATTGCTTTCCAGTTGGAGTCGAGCATGTTAAAGGTCTTTTCCAGCCTAACGATTGTGATTCTGTTCTTTATTCACAGAACAGTTGGTAAGAAGCACACATTTAGGACTGTGTCTTTATGGCATCCTGGTTTTCTGATCCAAAATTAGCAACAGTAATCCCTTCCCATTTTAGATGCTAAGAATTTTATAGTGGACTCTGTGTTAATACTGAGAAATGTTCTCTGTGTTTTTGTTGCAGTGTGTTGTCTTTAATTGCTCTGATGGCCTCGATTACAAGGCAATGGGCAAGTTCTTTAAGGGGCTGGCACAAGCTGGGGCGTGGGCCTGCTTTGACGAGTTCAATAGAATTGAGGTAATGTTTTAACTCAGACAAATAAAATGAGAAAGCTTTAATTTAAGACACAAGAAGTCTTAGATTTAGACATGACAGCATTATTGCCAACTTTCTGCTTTTACTTGTGGTGAGGCCTCTTTGTTTTGATAATTAGTGACCCAGAAAGAGGCACTCAGCTGCCTGGTCTAGAAGCACATGCCTACCTGTGCTGTGTTGCAGAAGTGTTGTGTTCTGGGTCAATTTAGCAGAAAAAAATGTTCCTTTACAATTTTTTCTTTTGTATGTGACACTCATTTGTTGGAAAAGAACCGTTCTTGTCTTCTTGAGAAATCAAGCTACAGCTGTGGAGTTGGATTTGCCTATATTCAGCACCAGACAGACAAATCCCAGTGGAGGGATTCCTGTAATGACTGGAGCTGAGTGTCACTAACTGTGTGACCTGGTGATCAAGCTGTGTAAACAGACACATCTGATTCCCCTCTTGATCTTACTCTGGTCTTTTTGGTGTTAATTTGGTCACTAATGACTTTGGATAAGTTTTATTTTTACTTTGTTGGAGTTCAGTTTAAGTACATACTAGTAAATGTGGAAATTTAATGAAATTCTATTTTGTATGTATTAGTATCTTTAACTCCTTAATTTTTCCATTTTTCTGCTGTAGCTTGTTTTCTAGTGAAGCATTAGCATTCCTTTTCCAATATTCTGTTACCTTGATACTTTAAAACACTCAGGGTTGGCACTGGGCAGCCTTAGCTATTATTTACCCTCAATTTTGGGCATTGAGTGAGTCAGTTTTTCTAGAGAGCCTGAACTTTATGTATCTGAGTTGAAGGGAAAGTGCTTTTAGAGGCCTCCAGAGGGAGTTCCTGTCCAACTAACTTAGATGCCTATATTCAGGCAGCTGGTATTTCCCTGTGGAGGCTTTTAGAAACCTCTGTTGATCAGTCTCTTGTTAGTTGAGTAGAGAATAGTGGCACTAACTTTCAGAGGATCCCTTCAATAGGCAGCTAATATATAGGCTCAGGGTGATTTTCCCTGGAGGAATGCAAATACAGCCATCAAACTATGTAAACAAAACCATTTTATATTATCTCCAAGTGTCTCACACTTTCCAAACTGTTCTGTCTGTATTAGGTTGAAGTGCTATCTGTAGTTGCCCAACAAATACTTAGCATCCAGCAGGCTATTATTCGCAAACTCAAAAAATTCATCTTTGAAGGGACAGAGATCTCTCTTAACCCCACGTGTGCTGTGTTTATTACGATGAATCCCGGCTATGCTGGACGGGCAGAGCTGCCTGATAATCTGAAGGTAAGTCTGAAATCCAGCTTTCTTGCAGAAATTAAACTGAATTTGCAACTTCTAGTCTATAGTGATAAGACAAGTGAGCAATCGAATAATAAGCTGATGTGTAATGGTTGCTTAAAGAAGAAAAATGCCATCACTCTGAACATCCCCTCCTTTGCTTTCTCTGCTGAGCATGACCCTGTATGCTCTGGAGTCCCTTGGCTCAGCTGCCCTGGCTGAGTCCCCTCCCAGCTCCTTGTGCACCCCCTTCCTCCTGGCTGGTGTGTGGGGTGAGGAGCAGGAAAGGCCTTGACTCTGTGCGAGCTCTGCTCAGCAATAACAAAAACACCCCTGAATTATCAACACTGTTTCCAGCACAAATCCAAACACAGCCTCAGGCCAGGTACTGTGATGAAAATTGACTCTACCCCAGCCAAACCAGCACAACTGAACCTGTTCAAGTGTGTCCTGCTGTGCTTTTCGCCAAGCTTTAGTAAACAGGGTTGTACAAAAAGTGCAGATGAAAGGTCTCAGTCTAATCATATTGATACCAGTTTACAGCTTTAACTGTGCTCTCCCAAAGTGGAAATTCTCTGGGTTTGCTACGGCTTGGTGATCCCAATCCCAATTTAAATTTATTATAACTTTGTCAGTTGCTGAGACACTACGGAGACACTGATATGGTCTTGGTTCTTTCTAGCATTGCCACAATTCTTTGCATGATCTTTTACAAGGCATTAACCACACCATGAAAGTGAAATGAATGTCACCTCCCTTTATTCATAGTTCTTTAGAATTTACTCTTTCTAAGCATTTGTTACTGCAGTGCTTAGCACAGACCTCTTGAACCTCTTGATAAGATCAGAATAGAATAGAAGAGAATTCTAAAGCAGTCTCATAGATTTCAGATGATTAATGAATTCTATGCATTCATGAATTGAAGGAGAGATGCTATTCTTACAGAACAGGCACAATTTATTACCATATTCCATAGTCAAAAGTTGGCATCTTACTTTTTTCCTTATAGGCACTGTTCCGAACAGTTGCCATGATGGTCCCAGATTATGCCTTGATTGGGGAAATATCACTTTATTCAATGGGATTTCTGGACTCTAAGAGGTAAGACATGCTGAATTTTCTACCTTAGTTGAGTCTGATATTCCTCATTCCTTTATAGGGCATATATGTATGTTTGAGGCATATATGGAAGGCTGTGCGTGCTTTGTTTCTCCAGAAAGTATTTTTAATCCCCTGCTTCCTTGTCAGTTCTCATTTACCACCTCACGTTGCCAGATGTGCACTTCTACACAGGATCATTTAGAAAATGTATCAAAATATCAGACAGAATTCCTAAATGACGCCCACATTCTCTACCATGGCATAATCAGTCTTGCTTCCCAGGTGTTTTGGGCCATCTTGTCAGCTGCTGTGTCTTAGAATCACTGCAGTTACTTTGTGTATGTAGGTAGGTAAATTATTTTCCTTGCATGGTGAGATATTTTCACCCTACATGTTATATTTTATTATCCACAGTCTTGCCCAGAAAATTGTTGCCACTTACCGTTTGTGCTCAGAGCAGCTGTCATCTCAGCACCACTATGATTACGGAATGCGTGCCGTGAAATCCGTCCTGACAGCGGCGGGGAACCTAAAACTGAAGTACCCGACTGAAAATGAAAGTGTGTTGTTACTTCGGGCTCTGCTGGATGTTAATTTGGCCAAGTTCTTGTCCCAGGATGTGCCATTGTTTCAGGTGAGGTATCAGGCCAGTGTGTTTTAGGTTTTATGATGATGAGATCCAATATAAGAACCTGCAGAAACAGGTCATTATCTCAATTTAGAGCAGTTTGATCTAGGTGATGCCATATTAGTGTAGAGTTATTTCAGTCTCCTGATCTGGAGGAACTCTTTGGTTTGAAAAGCAAACTTTCAGTGATGCCTTTAAAGTTATTCTAGAAAATGTTGTAGAAGGTATCTTGTTAAAAATCATCTTGTGCTGTTTCATTAATGGAAATCATTCTTTGTAGTTTGTATTCTGGCTTTGTGCTCTAAAAGAGATGTGGATAATTAAGTTAAGGTCAATTAGAAATTTGAGTTCAGAATAACAATGATGAAGTTTCTGTTTGCATGCTGCTTTAATAGAAAATAAAGACTATGTTAAGCTACAAAGCAATCAGTATTAAAGACTAAAAGCTGGGGTACAAGCACAGCCACAGCCACTGCTGTGTATTTCGGAGTACATACCCTTCTATTTAATCACTGAAATTCTTTCAACTACTTTTATATCCTTTTATGTAATCCTGATGAGGGCAAATTTGCAAAGGTTAAGCTTCTTTTTGCAATAGCAGTATGTTCATGAAAACTGCAGGCACAGGTTTCAGTTTCATGTATACACAATACTTCCATGGCTGCAGTTTGCCTAGGAGTTAGTTTTGTCCAGCTGAAGACATTTGGTTTTAAGCTTCTGTTGTCTGTATGAATATTGTTTTACTTGGGAATTTTCTCTTTTTGTAACCTGTGTTTAAATGGTGTTCTATTCTGTCTTTCCTTAACAGGGTATCATATCTGACCTGTTTCCTGGAGTGGTTCTTCCTGAACCAGACTATGACATATTTTGCAAGGCACTAACTGAAAATATTGAGAAGTTGAATCTTCAACCAGTGCCATGGTTCATTGGAAAAATTGTTCAGGTTTGTTTTCACATACTTCTGGGGATGAAAAGCATGAGAGCAGAAACACTCTTCATTCACTGTCTGTGTCATGAATGAATAGCTAATAGTTTCCTTACCAATTAATGGAATATTACAAATGGAGTATTTTTACTGAGTAAAAATAAAATGGAATGGAATAAAAGCCTGCTTTGCTCATAGTGATTCTGTAATTCAGACAGTCTGTGAAGGAGCTAAAACAGGAAATATCAGCCTTAACCTGATTAAAAAAAAAAATCTTCTTAGGGGTTATTACAGGTCTGTTTGATGGTGGTTTTGCTTTGACTTGAGCTTTGACAAGACCTGGTGTGGTGACTGAAGAAGTTACCACTCTTGCAGTCCAAAGGCAGCCTCTGTGGGCCCAGCCAGATGCCAGATCCTCAGAGCTGTAGCTTCAGTCCCTTTCTGTCAGCTTCACTGGTAACCTGATTTCAGTTCAGGCCCTTTCAGTTCAGGGCTCTAATGTGCAGTGTCTGGTTGGTGCCCTCACACCCTGCACGGTGCTGCTGTTGCAGCTGAGGGATGACATTCAGCAGGGAGGAAGGGAGGATGCCTGGGGAAAAGGACTTCTTAAATTGTATCGGTGACAATTGCCATGAAAGCAAGACTGCCCTCTCATTTGGATGGAGGCTTTGGTCAGCCAGCAGAGTGCAGAGATTTGGTCCTGTCACATCTGAATCCAGGAGAGACACTTCTATTTTTATACACATAACACATGACACTTGCTTTTGTGCCGTGTTGAGGAGTGGCTCTCCTGTCCCTGGCAGGTGTACGAGATGATGCTGGTGCGCCATGGTTTCATGATTGTTGGAGATGCCATGAGTGGGAAGACCAGTTCATACAAAGTGCTGGCTGGAGCCCTGGCTGATTTGTGTGCAGGTAACATTGTCCAGCCACAAACTTCTCATTAAATGAAGTTAATCCTGTGACTGTTATTTTTCCTTTGCTGAGATATGCCCAGGTTGTTAATTGTCCTATATTCTCCTTCCTTGACTGCAAAATTTCTATTAGTTTAACTATTTTTGTCTGGTGTATTTGTCTGATAGTATTTTTGTCTACATCTACTGGAACAGTAAGCCATACTAAAGTGTTTATGCTTTTCTGAATTTTGTTAGGCATTTTATTTGTGCATAATACTCTTGAAAAAATCAGCTCTGATAGTGTATTGTAAGTAGCTCCCATAAATATATGAAATATGTATTGCTCTGCTTTTCTTTTTTTTCATGTGTTTTTTTACAGCAGACTTCTTGCTTCACTTGTACAAGTAAGGGAATTTCTTATTTACTGCTACCTAGATGCCAGATATCTGGGATTTCTTGCTTTGAGCAGCTAGACTAGGATCCTCAGGAATCATCTTGCTCTGCACTTCAGCTATTGAGTAAAACTAACCTATCAAATTCTCAAGCTCATGTGTTTGCCTTTTTACACAGCAAACGCCATGGACGAATTTGCTGTTAAATACAAAATTATTAATCCCAAAGCCATTACTATGGGGCAGTTGTATGGCAGTTTCGATCCTGTAAGTCACGAGTGGTCCGATGGAGTTCTTGCAAAGGCCTTCAGGGAACAAGCGTCTTCTACCACGGATGATCGCAAGTGGATTATTTTTGATGGCCCAGTGGATGCAGTTTGGATAGAGAACATGAACACTGTGCTGGATGATAATAAAAAGGTAGCCTAATTTTTTGCCCATAACCTCGTCCTTGAATAAACATACTTGATTTTAGTAGTAGCAATATTGTTACTCTGGTAGTCAAAGGTGTGAAACTCAGGAAAGGCTGATGTGCTTAAAAGCATTGCTTTATTTCCCCGATTGTATGGGTGGGTTTAGATGGTATTAGATAATATTAACCTGTTATTTCTCTCTAGAAGCCTTGTCTTGCTCCTTCTCTATTGAAATTAGGTTTATCACTGAGGCTTTTTTATTGACCTTTTTAGGAAACTGAAAATACATGAACTCAGTTCTGTGACTGAAAACTGAACTTGCTTAAGTTGCCAAGTGAATAAATGAATTAAAAAAAAGCTGTAGGTCATAACTGCTTTTTCTTGCAGAGTTATTTAAAGATAGAGCATTGTTCTCTGTGTCTCTGCAAGCCTTACAGTAAGACATGGAAAAGTTGAGACAAGGTCATAAAATATCATGTATTGTAAGGATACAAATGAATGAATGAGGAGTGACACTAAGTGGAATTTCCAGTGATTTCATGACATTGCTTTGACTGCACGATCAGCACTGACGAGACTAGACCATGTTTATGTGATGTTCTTCTTCCAGCTATGCTTAATGAGTGGTGAAATCATTCAGATGAACTCAAAAATGAGTTTAATCTTCGAGCCTGCAGACTTAGAGGAGGCATCTCCAGCAACTGTCAGCAGGTAATGTGGGCGCACTCAAGCTTGAACTGTCCCACCTTGCACATGTATTCCTCTACCATAGGTGTTTGTTCTCCCCAGGTGTGGTATGATCTATATGGACCCACAGCAGTTAGGCTGGAAGCCCCTGAAGGATTCCTACATGAAAACTCTGCCTCCAAACCTGCAGGACGAACACCGGGCGCTGGTGCGAGACTTCATTTTTTACATAGGTCTAATTTAGAAGATTAAGGTGATATTCACAGCTTGCCCACTTGAAGGCAGACATGCAGAATCAAAACTTTTTTTTTATTATTACCATTAGCAGCTTACTCTTCCAAGCCTTTTTCACCTCATTTCTTGCATGAATGAGAGCTCTTTGTGCTGTGTATGGTACTATGTCTTCAGTAGATGCAAATAGAAGTAGGTGTTGGTGAGAATCAGCTTTTAATGAAAATTTAAAATCCCTATTACTGGGCATTAAAATAAAGTAAAATAATTGGAATAATATTAGGATTGGAGCTATAGAAAACTTATTTATGTGATTTGAGAAGACCTCCTTTGAGTTTTTGCAGGAAATTAGAATCAAATTCCAAAGAAGTACCAAGACTAAAGAGCTCTTTATTTATAGTTTTCTTAGTCCATCAGAGTAAAGTAATTATTCCTTAACCAGCAGACAGCCTGACCCTTTAGTGCATCTTCTTGAGTATTAATCCCTGGCAAAAGGGTAGGACATGATTCCTGTCCTGTTTTCCAGTTTGAGTTCATGGAGCAGATACCACCAGCCATGGTCAGTATTAACCCCCCTGCTGTGGCACTTGCAGGCACCAGTCCGCCCCTGCATCCTGGAATTTCTGCTGTGGCACAGTATCTGCTGAGTCCACAGTAGGGGGCCTCTTTTTAAGGGAGGATGGAGCCTTTACCTTTGTTTCTGTTGGAATAATTTTGTTGTTGCCTAAGCAAGACAGGTCTCTCTAGGCTGAGCTTCTGCTCTGCTGTCTGGGTTAGTAACTGGGCAACAGAATTCCTGCTGAAAACATCTCTGTGGTGAAAGCAACTTGTTATCACCATCAGACAGTGATGATGTGACTGTGAACATTTCGGTACTGCCTCACACAGGCCCTTTCCTGATCTTCTCTCTGCCAACCTGGGCAATTTCTGATGCCTTATGTTTGACTGAGGGTGAATTGAGGGGCAGTGGGGAGTGTGGCCAGTCCTGCATTGTCACACAGCCATTTCCTTCTCTCCCGGTAGGTCAATGACTTGTTTATGTGGCTAGTCGAGCCCTGTTTAGATTTCATTCACCATCGTTGCAAATTCATTGTAAAAACGTCCTCTCTTCACCTGAGCTACAGCTTGATGAAACTCTTTTCTTCTCTCCTTGGTAAGTACCCTAAGCTGCCTTCTTTTTACTTCAGTTTTTCTTTTTTTTCCCTGCCATGTCCCAGGGCAAAATGCAGGTTATAAGATGCAAGGAAATACCAAAGGAATTCCTCATGTTGTTCATACAACACACTCAGCGATCTCACTGATCAATATTATTAATTAATTATTATAATTATTAATAATAATACAGCATACAGAGCTTTCACATTTGGAAACTGGTGTCATTATAAAACTGAACATGATCTTGTGAGTATTTGCTATGTTTTGCTTGCTGTTTGCTACCATCTGAAGAAAAGAGTTAGGACTCTTTCTAAATATTTGTCTTCTAATACCATTTTTATTTGTAAACAGTATTTTCCACAGACAAGAACCTGCTTTTACCCATTGGCTTCATTCCACTGAAGACAGTGCTTTCCTTTTGTCTCAGGATACTTTTGCAGAAACGCATTTTGAACTGGGCTTTATGGTTATTACTGGCATTTAGCTAAAATTCAAAATATGTGTTTTAGATGAAATAAAGGAATCCGATGAAGAGGACAGTGAAAGCTTGTCTAATCAGCAAATCACCTCGTGGCTGCAGGCCCTTTTCCTTTTTGCTTTGGTGTGGACAATTGGAGGGATCATCGATGCAGACAGCAGAAGAAAATTTGATTCGTTTTACCGCAGCTTGCTCAATGGAATGAACGAGGCACACCCACGCCCTAAAAATGTGAAGCTTAACAAAAACAATATCTTCCCAGAAAAAGGTGCTTCTTCATAACTGCACTTGCTTGGCCTTTTATAAAGCAGTGAGAAAGCTTGGCACTTGGTGTGCCTGGCAGATGTTAAGTCTGCAGCAGAGCCACCATCTGCCAAGCCTTGGGCTGCACAGTTGGGTGCCCTTTCCTGCCTCTTTGAACCAGGAGTAGCATATGCCTCCTGTTGTACTCAAACAGTGTGGCTGAATCTGACCTAAAATAATTTGGTGATAGCAATGGCAGTGGGAGGGTGGGATGGGGGCGTGGGGGTGTATCTTGTGTACTGGAAAGCTTCCATTATCTCACAGTGTTGGACATCTCACACTAAAATTACTGAGGTTTACTTTTATAATTGAGTCAGTGGGTTTTCCTGTGTTGTGTTTTTCAATTAACAGGGAGTGTTTATGACTTCTATTTTCACAAGCGTGGCCATGGGCAGTGGCACCTGTGGACAGACTACATCACAAAGGAAGAGCAAGTTATCGCCCCAGGGGCTAAGGTGCACATTGGTATCTTTATTGTAGAAAATAGCTATTTGACTAAATGATTAAGAGGGATAAATAACTATATTAGGCTGTTTAATGATTGCTTTGCAACATTTCATTAGTCTCTGCAAGCTCCTTTTCATGCTTTTGTCTCAGTTCTGGTACCACTGACACTGGAAGCTCAGCACTGCAGGTGCACATGGAGCCTTGGGGTTGCCTGGTGCTTAAAATTTGGGTTCTGCTTTGTTCTCTAACAGCATTTGATATTGGGGAAAGCATGGTGGGAAAAAGCCAATAATTTACATTCCATTCCTTCATTTCTGTTTCCAGTGGTTGATCTCATGATATTATGGTATGAGTTATTCAGAGAAAGCAAACAAAGAGACTCACTGCCACTTTGGGATATGGGGAACAGTACTGAGAGTCCTGGATCCCCTCCATTTCCAAGTAGGGGCACTCAGATTTTGATAGCAGCTGTGAACTGAATGGAAGTGAAGCACAGCAGAGATCTACAGATGAAACTTCAAGACAACTTAAGCTTGTTCAACTTTTCATTCCATTGTAGTTGCAATTGGCTTGTCTCTTAAGTACGTGAGCGATGTAAGATTACATTTCATTCTGCTGCCAAAAATCCTTTCTCAATATCAAATCCACAGCTGCTAATTATGAGAAAAAAATGAGGAAGAGAAAAAAAGTTCCAAACCAGTGTTCCTTTCCCTTTGCACGGAACAGAACCAGGCCATACTTAACTCTGTAGTTCTCCATCCAGGCTTTATATAATGTCTGTGAACCATAATGTAGATAATACTGGTTGTGCTATTGACTGTACAAACCCTGAACAAGAAGTGGGGCCATAGTATCTGCTGGAACCTTGTTATAGCTTAGGTTTTCAGACAACAGAATTTTTTAAAAATGCGTTTGTGCTGAAGGGTTCCTGTAGTTGCTTGCAAATATTCATGTTGATTAAGGTGTTAGATGTTTGATTTTCGTGTTTTATTTTACTTTCCTGCATAACAGGTATCTGAGCTGATCATTCCAACAATGGAAACCGCCAGACAAATGTTTTTTCTTAAAACATTTGTGGAGCATAGCATCCCTTTGCTTTTTGTGGGTCCCACTGGCACTGGAAAAACAGCTATAACAAACAATTTTCTACTAAATCTTCCAAAGGAAAAATACATCCCGAGTTTCATCAACTTCTCTGCAAGAACCTCTGCTAACCAAACCCAGGATATCATTATGTCCAAGCTGGACAGAAGAAGAAAAGGATTATTTGGACCTCCTGCAGGGAAAGAAGCTATAATTTTTGTGGGTAAGACATATTTTTCATTTTTTAAAAATCATTTTCATTCTGGCTTTAGGCAAAGGAAGTGGTTCACTGAGACTAGTAAATTTGGATTGTCTCAGGGCTTTTTGGCTTTTTTCACGCATCCAGAGAATCACAGAATCCTAGAATCTCCTGAGTTGGAAGGGTACCCACAGGGATCATCGAAGGATTAGCACTGCCCTTGCTGAGAGGTTTGAGTGGTGGTTATCTTCAGAAAAGTTCTTAGAGTTGCAGTGGGACATGACATGAAATAAAACAAAATCACCAACCACACTAAGTTAAGGCATCACCCCTAATTATCCCTGTGAGGTGTAATTGTATTCGATTTTGATTAGTTCAGTGGGAAGCAGGAATAACAACACAAAGCCTTCTTCTACCTCTAATTCAGTTATTTTTCCGTCTTAGAAGAAAACTAAATGGCTAAAGACTGAGGTTTTTTTATTCAATGTCTGTGCTCTCCATAGATGACCTAAACATGCCTGAAAAGGAAGTGTATGGAGCCCAGCCAGCTATTGAGCTTCTCAGGCAGTGGATTGACCATGGGCACTGGTACGACAGGAAGGATGCATCCCACATCAGGATCGTGGATGTGCTGCTGGTCTCAGCCATGGGTCCCCCTGGGGGAGGCAGGAACGACATCACAGGTAGGAAATGCGTTGCTGTGGCAGGTGGTTATCCAGCTGGCTGAACTGAAGAGTTTCTAATAGCAAAATCTGCATTTATCTGTGACTGGTGGATCTTCAGGTGCATTCACTGAGTGGGGCATTCCAAGTACAGGTCTGTTATGTTCAAGTTCAAATCTGTACCCTTTCCAGGGGGAGTTTAACCAACCTTAGAAACAATGTTTTTAATGTTGATTACACCGTGAATGATGAAAGTTTTTCTAAAATTAGCGCTGGAGGTTATTTCCATTTTCTATTCTTTGGAAAAGGGAGGGAATACATCTTCTTACCATGTCCCTGGCAAGTCTCTTCGAAGTTGTATCTCCTGCTGCTAAGGTAGGCTGCCTGCATTTGTTTACAGGGATGTTACCTGCAAGTCCATGATTCCTGTCACAGCACCATAAAGGAGGTCATATTTTCTAAAGAAAAAATGAAATAAATAAAAGCCCTAATGTAGCTGCAGCTGCATTATTACAGGCTATATCCAGCTGCATTGTTATAAGGCACTTCATCCTATTTTGCTTCTTATAAAAACTGTGGTACAGATATAACTGTATGTGCTCTGAGGAGGCTTTATGAAAATAACTATTCTGGTATAGCTGAATGTCTAAAATTTACTCATGTATAGACTGATTCTTTTTAGCTGAAAGCCAGTAACAAGACCCTTGACTTTGTAAAGTTTTACTGTGTCATATCATTATCAAGAAGGTTGAAGTGAGCTGAAATTTAAAATTGGATAATGGTGGCCTTGTAATGGAGATGCATGGTTTGCATATTCAAAACAGTAATTTGAAGTGAAATACTGATAGAAAATATAAACCAGTTTATATTTCTTCTGCATCACTGCTAGGGCAAAAATTTGCCTGAAACAAAATCATGACGCTGGTGCCAGATTCAAATGTGGCTTTAGTGAGTCAGTCCTAGAAGATGCTAGCTGAAAGGTGGAAAAATATTTGAACATTTAAATCTCTCTGCATCCTTCTGTGTGTTACAGGACGCTTCACACGGCACTTGAATATTATCTCTATCTGCTCTTTCAATGATGACGTTTTAAGCAAGATTTTCACTGCAGTTACTGACTGGCACTTCAGCAAAGGCTTTGATGCTTCATTTCTGAGGTAATGGGATCTGTTTCCTGTAACACCTTTGTTGTCTTTTCCCTATGATTCATCTGCAGAAGTTAAAATTGTATTTCTTTTCCTTTTTAAGGCTGGGTAAGATGATGGTCCAAGCAACATCGGTGATTTATAAATTGGCCGTTGAGAATTTTCTCCCAACTCCTTCAAAATCCCATTATGTCTTTAATCTACGGGATTTTTCCAGGGTTATTAAAGGAGTTCTGCTCTGTCCACACACTCATTTGCAAGTAAGTTGTAGTTTAGTTATGTTGATGTAGGAGAGAGCAGTGGAAAAAGTAAATTATTCTTATAATATCAGTAAGTGAATATCTCAGAATACATGAATACATGATTTCAATAGATTTACAGGGTTTAAAATCAGAATAGTCCTGGAATACCTTGTTATGCATTTTCTGTCTGTCTCTGAGGGGGAGAGCTGTCATTTTGTTAATATTCTTTACATGTGATACAGTTGGACCCAGAGGTCCAAGGTCCTCCTGTTAAAGTCTGTACATCGGGGCAGACAGTCCCCTCTGCTGAACCTGGAAACTAAATACACAAAAAAACCAAAGTGAGGAAAGACTCAGTATCTCTTTTTGCAAATGGCAAACTTAGTCATGAACAGGACTGAATAATTTCACCCTGAGTTTGCCTCTTGTCACAAACTACAAATGAATAATGATAGATGTATATGATATCCACCCTTCTACTTTTTTCATCAATTTCCAGTAAAATGTCAGATAGAAAGAATATTAAAGGTTTTGTTTCTTCTGGAGGAGTGTTTTTGGTGCAGAAACAGAGCAAAACAGCTACAGGCTATTCAAGGGAAATCTCAGCCAGGGGGAGTTTTGAGCAGGGCTTGGGTTACAGCCCATGAGCCAGACCTTGGAAGGATGGAGAGATTTGATACAGTAGAGAAAAATGCTTTGACATGAGAGTCCCAGTTTGTGTTGGCAGGAAGGACAAGATGGTAACTAGGTGAGGAATCCAGTTAAGTTAGCAGATGCTGGGCCATGTGCTGAATGGCTTGGGAATGAAAGATTCCCACTGAGTTTAGTACAAGGTATAGCAGGGTCCAGATGGACATTTCTAACCTTTTCTTTTTGCACAAATCCTGCCTGAGCTATATTTATCCTTTTTTTTTTTTTTTAATTTACATTTTCAGGATGGAGATAAACTGATCAGACTTTGGATTCATGAAGTTTACAGAGTTTTTTATGATCGCTTGGTTGATGATGATGACAAGAATGTTTTCTTTCAGATGGTACAAGAGACAACATTAAATAGCTTCAAGCAGAACTTTCATAAGGTATTTTTGGGTAATGTGCTGGGACCAAGATGATACTGATGCATTTTCAGAAATACTTAAACATTGAGATTAAATCAGTACTGGAGTATTTTGATCAGTGAATTAAAAAAGTATGGACAATCCTCTACTCAGCATTGAGTATTATACATATTTTTATTCAAGATACTTCATATCAGAATGTTTCATAACTTCTGAGGGATTCTGTGTTGGTACAGAGGGCCAGCTGGAATGGAGTAAATGTCTTGCACAGCATTTGTCTGTGTTTTTACTTAAGATAATTATTTGGATGCTCCAGTGGGTGTAGTGGGTACCTTTCTGAGAAGCCATTTGAGAACTTGTTCTATATTTGTCAGCAGTATCTCTCTGTGAAGTATGCACATGTGGAAACCTGCATGTCAACCTACAGAATTATTTTCCAGACCAAGGCAGTAACTAGAACAGTGGAAAACAGTGCTTTCTGCAGTATTAATACTATGTAGATAAGGATTATTATGACTTTAAGGAAAATAATTCTCTAATAGAATTATCTGTTGATTCTTGTCTTTTTCCTAGGTACTGGGTCATCTCTCACCCACTGGAAAAGTCACTGATGATAACGTTCGCGCCCTGTTCTTTGGAGACTACATAAAGCCGAGCAGTTCTGTCAAAATTTACGATGAAATCACAGACTTAAAGCAGCTGACAAGCGTGATGGAATACTACCTTGAGGAATACAACAACATGAGCAAGGCACCGATGTCACTGGTCATGTTCCAGTTTGCCATCGAGCACATCTCGAGGATTTGCAGGGTGCTGAAGCAGGATAATGGACACCTGCTGTTGGTGGGCGTTGGCGGGAGCGGCCGGCAGAGCGCCACCAAGCTCGCCACCTTCATGAATTCCTTTGAGCTCTTCCAGATCGAAATTACCAAGTCCTATGGCATCAGTGAATGGAAAGATGATATTAAACAAGTCATGCTGAAAGCAGGTGTTGGTAACAGCAACGTGTCCTTTTTGTTCTGCGATAATCAAATAAAGGATGAATCATTTGTAGAAGACATCAACATGCTTTTAAATACTGGGGATGTGCCTAATATCTTTGCAGCAGATGAGAAAGCTGAAATTGTTGAGAAAATGCAAAGTGCAGCAAGGATGGAGAACAGGAGAATTGAAGCCACGCCCCTTGCTATGTACAGTTTCTTTATTGAAAGGGTGAAGAAAAATTTGCATATTGTCTTAGGTCTGTATATAATGTGTTGTTCCTTAGAATGTTTTTATTTAGGTTTATTTGTTTTTCTGCTTCCTAACTGCAAAGAAACTTAGGTAACAAGCATGTTTTTATTTTTGTAGCCATGAGTCCTATTGGAGATGCATTTCGGAATCGATTACGGATGTTCCCTTCGTTGATAAACTGCTGCACCATTGATTGGTTCCAAACCTGGCCTACTGATGCTTTGGAAATGGTTGCTAACAAGTTTTTAGAGGATATTGAGCTCAAAGATGACATTAGAAAAGAGTATGAGTTTATCTCTCAAGAAACATATGAAGCAAAAGTTTGTTCCCCTGCCCCTCGCGCCCCCAGTGAGATCGGGAGATTGTCCTTGTAAATGGACAAAGCTAAGCCAACTCTGGGATTTCAGTGCAAGTCAAAGATACCCAGACATACGTATCTGATGTTTCTGAAAATCAGGCCGCTCTTCAAAAGGGGTCCAAAATATTTCTAATAATGGGGAAAATATGTTTCTGCCTTCCCTAACGCTAATATGATTTCATAAGCTTAGAGTAATTTTTTGATAGGTGGCATAAAGAGACTGTATTTTCGAAGTAATGTGGAAAATTTTTCCCTAGGGTTGTGTCAGTGTGCAAATATTTCCAAGAAAGTGTGAGAGAACTCTCTGTTGGCTACTACGCTACTCTGCGCAGACACAACTACGTGACACCAACTTCCTACGTGGAGCTGATTCTCACCTTCAAGACTCTGCTGAATAGAAAAAGGGAAGAAGTTGACACGATGAAGACTCGTTATCTTGTGGGACTTGAAAAGCTTGAATTTGCATCTTCACAAGTAAGTTTCAGATGAAAATGCTGAGTATGTGCCATATGCATACTTCAGTACGGGGTCTGTATGGTTGAAACTTATTAAAATAAAACTTAATAATTCGTTCTTCACTATATTCATGATGCTATTGATAGTTTTCTGTAGAAAGCCAGCAGGTAAAGTTGGGTTACTGCTTAGTAAATTGAAGAAATTGTAATCTCTACATTTGGATTATAGCTCTTAATAGAGAACAAAAATAAAATGAAGGTACTCATTAAATGTTGAAGGAATAAACCGTATAAATGTCATTATTTTCTCAAAACCTTACATGGAGAATCCACGCCTCAGTGTTTTAGGACCTATTACCCTTTCCAAAATAAGGGAGAAATTGAAAAACATTGTAAGACAATATTAAACATTAATTCTTGAGTGAATTCCCAGTAGGAAATTGATCAGGTTCCAGATAAATAATCCCTTTTTCAACCCATGTGATCCAGGGATTGATCTTTCCAAGGTACAAACTAAAGGGGCTTCCAGATACTTCCTGGATGAAGAAGAAGATCCAGTTTGCAGCTGTTCCTGTCACTAATTCTGTGTTCCATTCCTGATTTCTTTTGGATTTTATTTTCCACCTATGTAATAAAGGATTATTTGAGCTTTCATTATCTGAAAGTGACTGTGTAGAAAAAATAGAATTAATCAATATATTTCTCCTTATTGACATTAATGAATCTTGAAAAAGCAAGTGTATTGCGTAGATGATGATAAAAAAATACCTTTAAAAGATCTCATCAGTTAAATGAAACAACTCTTAGTAAAAATAAACTGGAGAACTATTAATTCTTTAGATCAAATGTCCTTTTTTAGATTGTGTTAATACAGAGTCTTCCAATCTTTCTTCCTAAGACATCAAGATATGACATGCATGCAATGTTTACACAGACTTTTTCTTGATTTCCTGTTGTATTCATCAGGTTACCGAGATGCAGAAAGAACTGACTGACCTTCAGCCTGAACTGATTAAGACATCTGCAGAAACAGAAAAAATGATGGTCAAGATTGAAAAGGAAACAGTTGAAGTAGATGCAAAAAAGGCAATAGTGTCAGCAGATGAGAAAGAGGCCAATGATGCAGCTGCTGTTGCCCAGGCCATTAAGGTAGTGCACAAGGGCTGGAGCCTGGAGCAGCACGGGTTCCGAGTACACGGGAGCTGTGATGATGTGTTAATGGGGTGAGCCGAGCTCTTAAAGTAACAAAATTGCAGGAGATGATGTATATGACACGTTCCTGATATAAACACGGTAAATTCGGGCTGTTTGGAGTGTGACTGCTTCTCACAGTCCTGCATAGCTTCCCTTTCTAGTGCACGTTCCAAAAGCTGCATGGCTCTTATTTCTCTGCTAATACATTCTCATTTTAAACAGATTGAATAATGAGTTTATACTGTTTTCAGGCCCAAAGACAGTTAATTTAGAGTTAGCTGAGGTAATTTGGCATATGCTGCATGTAGTCCTGTTAGGCATGGCTTTAGAGGTAATGCCATAGCCAGGCATCTGTAACACAGAATTTCCTGTAGGAAGCCTCAATATTCCTCAATATTTTTTTTTTTGTAACTAGCTGAAAATGTCAGTGATATACAATATAGATAATTACTGAGATCAGAGTGTATGATAAAGAATTTAAGCTGCGCAGTATCCATTTTTCACCTGATCAGCCCTGTAAGATTTAACTAAGAACAACTGTATCTGACCTTTAGTTTAATTCTCATTGCCAAACCAGAGAGACTTTGATCTTGAAAGCTTGTCTGACATTTTTAACTATCAGTTCAGTTTATGGAAGTCACTAATTTCTCTACAAACCTTCTCTCTTTAAGCTGTGCTGTCAAATGGTGAAAGTAGTTTTCTCTCCAAGAAACACAACGTTGTGAAGAGTGTATTTAATGGGTACTTAACAAGAGAGAAGGTTCTCCGAGGCTGTGCTGTAGTGCGGGGTGATCAGGCTGCAGCCCTGGTATTGTGGGAAGGTTTACAGCTTTCTGCCCAATGTCTTAACAGGACGAATGTGAAGCAGACCTTGCAGAGGCTCTGCCGGCTCTGGCTGCAGCAGAGGCAGCTCTTAACACCCTGAATCCTTCAGACATCACTCTTGTGAAATCCATGCAGAATCCCCCTAGTCCTGTCAAGCTCGTCATGGAGAGTATCTGCATCATGAGGGCAGTTAAACCAGAGAGGAAACCCGACCCCAATGGCAGCGGTAATGGCACAGCTTTTGTTACCCCTGCCCCAGGGAGGTGGGTGCTGCTGGCATGAATGCAGCCACGTGCATTGGAGGTGCACTTTGCTGGCGGTGACAAGGACACTGAGCAGTGAAGAGCTGCTTTTGCCATGCTGACAATACTGCCCTTGCCTGACACTGTTGTACAGGCCTTGTAAATACGATCCCAGTCACCAGCTCAAAGTCATCTCTTCAACTTGCTTTGACCCAGCCTTGAGATTTGCATTGCCTTGAGGAACTCAGGGTGCTGGAGGTGTGCTGTGCACCATCTGCCTGTGTTCCCCCTGTAATCTCTGCGTACAAACTATCAGTTCTGCTGGGAGAGGGAATGCTAGCTATAACTGCCATAGGTAATTGTTCTAATAAGCTTTTTCTGTGTGGTTTAATGTTATTGTGGGGTTGCACAGGATCTTTCACTTTTCTTCTACCTTATGCCTATACAGTTCAACCCTTCATAATTAAAAATAAGAATGATATAAACGCCTTTCATCCAAAATGGTCTTATGTAGATTAAGAAGGAATACTTCCACAGTTGCTGACTTGTCTAATAGACAATGCTAAGCAAGACTGTGTAGTAATTTGTTTCACTTAATGTGCTTGGTTGGTTTAGAATTAATATGCAGTTCATAAATATGACATTGGTTAGTAATGCTGAAGGTCCTGTCTGAATTCCTTGAGGCAATGATTTTCTCCAAACTGTTTAATAGTCTTTGCATAGTAAAATTCCATTGCAATATCATTGATGTTAATTCTTCATAATGTGTTTCAAAGTATTTTTTTCAGTTTGAACATGCATGTATTAAGCCTGATTTTAGTCTTATTTGCAATATAGGTAAAATGATTGAAGACTTCTGGGGACCAGCTAAAAAACTTCTTTCAGATATTAAGTTCCTTGACAGATTAAAGTCATATGACAAGGATAAAATTCCTCCTGCTATAATGAAGAAAATTAGAGAGAAGTATATGAATCATCCAGATTTTCAGCCAGAGGTTGTAAAAAACGTCTCATCTGCCTGTGAAGGCCTTTGCAAGTGGGTGCGAGCCATGGAGGTGTACGACCGCGTTCAGAAAGTGGTTGCCCCGAAGCGCGAGCGTTTGCAAGAGGCTGAGGGAATACTGGACGTCCAAATGCAGAAGCTGCAAGTGAAACAAGCAGAACTTAAGGAGGTCGTTGATCGCCTCCAAGCTTTGCAAGATGAGTTTGACGAAATGAATAACCGGAAGAGAGAGTTAGAAAATAACATTGAACGTTGTTCACAAAAGCTTGTGAGAGCTGAGCAGCTGATCAGTGGTCTGGGTGGAGAGAAGGAGAGGTGGACAGAAGCTGCACAGTTATTAGGAATTCAGTACATAGACCTAGTAGGGGATGTGTTGTTGTCATCAGGAACTGTGGCTTATTTGGGGGCCTTCACTGTTGATTATCGCCTAAAATGTCAAAAGCAGTGGCAGGATCTGTGCATTGAGAAGAACATACCGTGCTCCAGTGACTTTAGCTTGAGCAATACATTAGGGGATCCAGTCAAAATCCGTGCGTGGCAGATTGCTGGACTGCCAGTTGATTCTTTTTCCATTGACAATGGTGTAATTGTTTCTAACTCAAGAAGATGGGCTTTAATGATAGATCCTCAAAGGCAAGCTAACAAGTGGATAAAAAACATGGAGAAAACGAACAAACTGTCAGTTATCAAATTATCTGACACACATTATGTAAGGACATTAGAAACTGCTCTTCAGCTTGGAACACCAGTCTTGCTAGAAAATATTGGTGAAGAATTAGATGCTTTCTTAGAACCCATTTTATTAAAGCAAACATTCAAACAACAAGGAGTGGAATACATGAAATTAGGGGAAAATATAATTGAATATTCAAGAGACTTCAGGTTTTACATGACAACCCACTTAAGAAATCCTCATTATTATCCTGAAGTGGCTGTGAAAGTTTGTCTACTCAATTTCATGATTACACCTTTGGGTCTTCAGGACCAGCTTCTTGGAATTGTAGCTGCAAAGGAAAAGCCTGAGCTAGAAGAAAAGAAAAACCAACTCATTATAGAAAGTGCAGCCAATAAGAAACAACTAAAGGAAATAGAAGATAAAATCCTGGAGGTCCTTTCCCATTCAGAAGGAAACATCTTAGAGGATGAAACTGCGATTAATATTTTGTCTTCATCCAAAGCATTATCTGCAGAAATCTCTGAAAAGCAAAAAATTGCCTCTATGACTGAGAAGGAAATCGATTCTACTCGAATGGGGTATAAGCCAGTTGCTGTTCATTCAGCTGTTGTCTTCTTCTGCATCTCTGATCTGGCAAACATTGAACCTATGTACCAGTATTCACTGACTTGGTTCATTAACTTGTATGTTCAATCTATTGCTAAAAGCAGAAAGAGTGGAAATCTGGAGGAGAGAATTAAAAATATAACTGACCACTTCACAGTAAGCATCTATAACAACGTCTGTCGTTCGCTGTTTGAGAAGGATAAGCTGTTATTCTCCTTCCTTCTGACAGTGGGCATTATGAAGGGAAAAGGCCAGATAGATGATGCAGTTTGGCGTTTCCTGCTGACAGGAGGTGTTGCTCTTGATAACCCTCACCCCAATCCGGCTCCAGACTGGCTGTCTAACAAATCATGGGCTGAGATCGTGCGTGCATCTTGCCTGACCAACCTCGAGGGACTAATGGAACACGTAAGAGACGATTCTGCCAAGTGGAAGCCGATCTATGACTCTGTCAGACCCCATGAAGAAGCCTTCCCCGACGCCTGGAGCGCGCTGACGGGGTTAGATCGCATGGTTATTCTCAGGTGTTTGCGACCTGACAAAATTATCCCGGCAGTGCAGATCTTCATCCTGGAAAATATGGGAAGAACATTTATTGAACCACCTACATTTGATCTTGGAAGAAGTTACAGTGATTCAAATTGCTGTGCCCCTTTGATTTTTATATTATCACCGGGTGCTGATCCTATGGCAGGTGAGATTGGTATTAAAAAGGCTTTTCTTATCTGGTTAAATGTCACTGAGTCTGACTAAACTGTTAATAGTGTAGGCCCCCTCATCTGATCTTTAAAGTGTCTCTAAAGTACAATACAGCAATGAGGGAATATCAAACATTGGCATCTGCCCATATATAAACAATGATAGTAAAATTGTTAGAGGGTGGAATGAAAGGAGTGGTGATGAAATGTCTCGGTCTCTGAGCAGTAATTTGGGGATCTAACAGATTGTAGCATCCAGACCAGTTTATAATTTATACTTGCATTACAGTTCTTTCTGGGGGTGTTGGAGGTTTGCCCCAGTCTTTATTGCAACCCCTCCTCCAGAAAGTTTCCTCCCTCTCAGTTACTAATTAAATGGTGTATAGGCCACACTTACAAACACATTTGTTAAATGTCCTTTAAAGTGTAACCACCCAGATTATTTTTAAATCTGGTTTTCTGCCAAAAGAATTGTGATATGGAGGCATACCATAAGGATGTATTTCCAGAAAGTACTGATTTTGACAGCAAAGCTGGAGGTCTATTTTTAGCCAGATCTAAAGATCCAATTTGCAGCTCAACCCCCATAAACAATTGTACCTGTGCAACAGAGAGAGTTGAGGGCTGTTGTGCAGACTGGAACTGAACACCTGGGGCCAAAGGAGAGGACAGCCATTGAACCTGATTGGTTTTGGGGTTGGGCTTTTTTTTATTAATACTTTATACCCCTAAATTTTAGTATATGCCTCAGAGACACAGTGACTGATACAGCATATGCTACTGCTTCTGGGTTGTTGAGGTGGTTTTATTTGGTTTTTTTTAAATTTTTAATAATTTTAATATTTGTTAATACTTGTTGACTTTTCTCCCTTTACTGACATAGTAAAAACTATGAATGTAACATATTCTACTTTCTAATAGAGTTTGTCTTTGTTTGCATGTATCAAACTTGATGCCACAGGTTTGCTAAAATTTGCTGATGATGTTAGCATGGGAAGCTCAAACATTCAAACGGTTTCGCTTGGCCAGGGCCAGGGCCCAATAGCAGAAAAAATGATTTACAAGGCTATTACTGATGGAACCTGGGTAGTGTTACAAAACTGCCATCTTGCAACCAGCTGGATGCCTGCCTTGGAAAAAATCTGTGAGGAAGTTATAGTGCCTGAGAATACCAATGAGAAGTTCAGGTAGGAGGTTTAGTATTTTGCACTTTTTAATATATTTCCTGTTTGCTGAAGACACTACTAAAAAGAAATTAAACTACTTTTGCAAGAATGCCTAAGTATGACATTCATATCATTTATGTGCAGTGATAAAATAAAGATCCATAATTAAGAGTTCATCTTTTCTACCTGTCCAATATAATCTACTTTATGTTTGCATTTTAGAACAAATTTAGATGTTATCTTTATAGTTAAGCAAGTAGTAAAACTTAGTCTTCTATAGATCAAGATGCAGGTATTATATTATGGATTTTATTATTACTTCTTCTTCTTCTTCTTCTTCCTCTTCTTCTTCTTATTACTACCACTGCTATTACTATCATATGATATTTTAATAATGTGCTTTTCAAACTTCTTTTTAGGTTGTGGTTAACTAGTTATCCATCAGAAAAGTTTCCTGTTAGTATCCTCCAGAATGGCATCAAAATGACAAATGAGCCTCCAAAAGGCGTTAGAGTGAACCTCCTTCGCTCGTACCTGAACGACCCCATCTCTGACCCTGTGTTCTTTAAAAGCTGCCAAAAGCCAGAATTGTGGCAAAAACTGCTTTTTGGCCTTTGCTTCTTTCATGCTGTTGTGCAGGAAAGGAGAAACTTCGGCCCACTGGGTAAGTTTTGGATTCTTTTGCACTTTGTTTCAAAAAAAAGATTTGTGGTTTTGAAACGCATTGCTGGAGTCTCTCTGTAAAAGGCAGTACTGTTAACAGTATTGCAAGAGGGCAATCTGCATTGCACAGAACATCTTAAAGTTTAAAAGCTGTTATTCGCAGGGATTCTTATTCAGCCAGAGCTGCTTTTGAAATTGCTAAAAGTATTACCCCGGGGAAGACTAGAAAGTACCATTTTCCCAAATAAATATATTATACAGAAGTTATATGAAATTATAGCTTACAAAATTATTAACTTACTACTGTAGTTCTTTCTAACAATTAAATTAAGATCTGTTTTAAATTTTTGTAATTGAAAATATGCCTTCTATTCTGCTTTTGTTATTTATGTGCATACTTTGTTTTATCAAACCTAGTGCAAACCTAGTTTACTTGGTGTGAAACAAATCTGTAGCTGCAGTGTGTTGTTCATAACATAGTGATGAAAAGATGTATTCATAAGAGTTGTGCTTCAGCTTTTTCTGTAATCTTCAAATATGTTGAAAACTATACAGAATTTCTGTATGGCATGTGGAAATGTATGGACTTATAGATTCTATTTTTATAACTGTATAAAGTTTATGCTCTGCACGGGTGTACATGAAATCCTCAGTCTTCCATTCCAGCTGAGTCTGTCTTCCTCATAACAGGCTGCTGTTAGGAAATGTTGTATTTTGACTGAAAGCCACTGTCATTATTTTAATAGGCAGCTGTTTAAATAAGCACTAAACTTCCAGTATGAAGACACTCATTTATTGCTTTAGAGTAAAAACTGAATTTTCTAGAGGCCATTTTCTAAAGCAACATCTACTGCTAATATGACCAGCTATGTGGGTGAAGAAGGATAGTTGCATCAATAGCTCTATTTTTGGTTTGCATTAGGGATATATAGGTATATATCTATCTATAGATATATATAGGTTTTCTGAAGGATTCTTTTATCTGGAGTGTGTTCCTGTTTGCTTGCTTGTTTGTTTTGTTGTACTGTTACCCTGAATGTCATCTGCAAACAGTATTAATAGATGGGCAGTTTAAAAATTGAAATCAATAAGTGAATTAAAACTCCTGTTCTCATTGTGTCCAGATAGCAACAGGTAACTTAAAGTACCAAGCAGGTAAAATATAATTTTCAGGATATTGTGATGCCAAAATGCCTATGCTTAATAAACAGCCTGGTATATTCCAGGCTGCTTCTAGACTCTCTGGCAGTTGCATCTTCAGCTCTGTAGGAGCAGTGTAGTACCAACAGCATCATTCCCTGAGCCCAGCTGTCAGTGCAGTGCACCACTGCCCTGGGTATCTTTTCTGAATTGAACAGGTTGGAATATTCCATACGAATTCAACGAGTCTGACCTCCGAATCAGTATGCAGCAGATCCAGATGTTTCTGAATGAATATGAAGAAATCCCATTTGAAGCTCTGACCTATCTAACAGGTACAGGCACTACATCCTCTCGCTTGTGTTTGTTGACTTTGCTGGGCACTTTCAGCTGATGTGCTGATAAACCGGTGAGTTCTCAACAAACGGAGTGGATTCCACACGGGTTTGTTTTACCGGCCTTCCACACACAACGTGGTTGTCATTGCATGGATGTTGGGGTTGGACTGTAACTGGAGTTGGATCCCAAACCCTCAGATATCATTGTTGTTTTGGCTTGCATATGGCTGTGATTACTAATGGTCCAGCAAACCTCCTGGTCTTTGCTTCATACACATCAAATAAAACCGTCAGTGGCCTCTGATTCACCTTTGCTGATCAATGGGAGCCTGACAGAGGAAGCTGTGGCCCTTCACCAGAGGATGTGATAACACTCAGGGGTTTAAAGCAGGAGGTGTTGATGTGTGTAAATAACTCAGTTGCTGTGGCTGTTCTCTTTCTCCAGGGAGATAAGCTGCTTTTTGGCACCTCCTTTGTCAGCCTTGTCATTCTTCACTTCTGTTAATATTACGATTAGCTTTATGAAAAAGTATTTTGGGACATGAGTAGCAGTTTCTCAGACCAACTCATAGTGTTCCTTAAACCTTTCATCATCCAGACACATAAATTTGGCCCACAGATGTTCAAGTGTCTAATTTCTATTGAATTAGTTGAAGTGTAAGACCTAAAAACTTTGGGAGATCTGGAGCTTTGGAGCTTCAGCTTACTAGAGTTTCACACTATTGCAAAACAATTTTTATTTGTTCATTAACTTTCAGGTTTTTTGTCCTGGTTTTCTTTGTCCTTTTCCAGGGGAGTGTAACTATGGAGGTAGAGTGACAGATGATAAAGACAGGCGTCTTCTCCTGTCCCTGCTTTCCATAGTCTATAACAAGGACATAGAGCAGGAGAAGTACATGCTTTCAGCAGCAGGTGACTACTACATACCACCACATGGCCCGTACGAGGTGAGAAGTGGAAATTCTCTCTGAGTTACTGGGGAACAACTTACCTACACTGTGCTTGGATCATGCTGAATACAACAAATAGAAAATAAACCCCATAAGATCATAAAGCCATGCCAGAATGTATCTTAAGTATGAAACAGGAACCTGGTACTGAGTCTCAACCATACCCCAGTGGGGATGTGGAGGTCATCCAATACTCTGGCATTTGCTGATGCAAAGAGCCACCACCCCTGTGCAGTTTCCAATGCAGTTCTAGAAAGCCAGCAGGAGTCAGGCTTCAGGAATTTACATGGTACTTCTGCACTTACTTGCAACCAGTCTGACCTTGAAAGCAGCAGTCAGGAGGAAGAGGTGGAATGGCAGGTGTACACTCAGTTTCTATCCTCTTTTTCCCTTCTAACAGCTGCATAGAGATAATGAATGTGCTCAAAGCCCACCTGTTTGTGTAGCCCACAGTTGCAGGGATGACACATCCAGCATCCTACCCCCTTCTGTGACTCCTACCAGCACTCCTTGGATATTTCTAATGTACTTTCCTTTCTCTTGCCACTTACATGAGGGTGGTAATAGCAACTCCCCCATGAGTTTTTGAATCACTCAGAGCTTTTATATTTATCTCTGTGGAGAGTCAGTCAGTTCCTGCATGTGTTTAACAGGGAACTACCATCTTTAATTGTAAATGGGAAGGTTCTGTCCCAGTTGGGTTTACTGATCACTTATGAATATCACATTGCATGATGTCTGGTATCTGAATGTTTGTTTTACAGTCTTATGTTGAATACATACGAAGTTTGCCAATTACAACACACCCTGAAGTGTTTGGACTTCATGAAAATGCAGACATCACCAAGGACAACCAGGAGACCAACCAGCTGTTCCATGCAGTGCTCCTGACTTTGCCTAGAGAAGCAGGGGGAGCTGGCAAGTCTCCTCAGGTAACTGGGGAAGAAAGATCAACTTGCACTCTGGGAAGGTGCCCTTTCCTGTCATGTCCTAGGCCTCAGAGTGATCCAACACCTCTCATCTCATGGCTGTAGCATTGGGAGTAGATGTGAACATCCCTGTAGAGAAGCAGATGGATTTGGCATAGCACCTTTAAAGATGGAAGATACCTTCATGACTCTGCATTTGAGCAGATTAATACCACACGTCCTGGCAGCTCAGGTTACTCAGGCCAGATCCATGCCCCTTTGAGATACAGATAAATAACCTTTCAAGCCTCTCAGATTTGACATCCTGTGTTTTATATACAAGTGGATTCTTGTAAAGTGGAATTGATGGAGCCTCATTTCCTGCAGGGTTGTCCAGTGATCATATTCTCTGATGTCTAAGATCTTCTCTTGTGGCTGGGGTATTCATGGGGTCTTCCCATTATTTTGCTCATGCTGCCTGCTTTGTCTTTCCCTTTGTTGTGGCAGTAATAGGATTATGCTTGTCTGCTCTCCTGCCTGTTTCCTTAGAAATTGCCTAAAACCTTGTTGCAAATTAAAAATTACTAACAAATTTAAAATTCTTGAGAAGGAAGGAGTAAGCAAGCACATGCAGACAGACAGAATGATGCCCAAAGTGAGTAAGAGCATACAAGCACTACATCTTTAGGAAAATGGACTAAAATACCTATGTGGTTATACAGAAAAAATATAAAATCTATAGTGTTTTGTGGAATTTATTCAATAAAAATAGGGGGGTAAAAAGGAGTATTTGTTATTCACTGCAAACTTGTGACTTCAGGAAGTTGTTGAAGATTTGGCACAGGACATCCTGTCCAAACTACCAAGTAGCTTTGATATGGAAGATGTGATGAAGGCATACCCAGTACTTTATGAAGAGTCCATGAATACAGTTCTTAGGCAAGAACTAATTCGATTTAACAGGTATGGCTCAGTGTTTTGTGTAGTACTTCTTCAACTGAAATATGCTTGTGTTCATTGGTGCTAGTTGCTCACAAGCCTTAAAGAAACCTTTTACAATACATTTTTCTTAACATGTTAGATTCTGCTTTGGATGAATCTTTTAAAAAGACTTGAAAGCTGCAGCTGAGTACCTGAATATAGCAAAATAGTATTCTTGGAGTATGAACTTAACTCAGATTTGAGTTTGTTCTGTTGAGGTACTTCAGCCTTTGTAAGTGATACCCAGGCCCCAATATTCGCAGCACACTATGACAATGAGTGCTACAAGCTTTAAAGCTCTTGTCACTTGATTTCCCTCGCCTAGAGGGAAAGTTTTCACTGTCTTTTATTTCTGTGTGTGTGTTTTTAATTTGTTTGCTTTTCTAAAGTTAAGTAAGAGTTTTGATAACTACAGGTGAGATAAGGAATTTCTGACAGGACATTTACCACCTTTATCAACCCTTCATTCAAGTTGTACTGAGGGGTATTTAGCCAGGTAGTAAGAAGAAAATAATGACAATTCCTTTGTTTTCTCTGAAGGCTTACTGAAGTTGTTCGGAGCAGCCTCATTAATATAGGCAAAGCCATTAAAGGCCAAGTGTTGATGTCTTCTGAGCTTGAAGATGTTTTCAACAGCATGCTAATGGGAAAAGTGCCATCAATGTGGGCTGCCAAATCCTATCCATCACTGAAGCCTCTGGGAAGTTACGTGTCCGATCTCCTCTGTCGTCTGGAGTTCTTCCAGGTCAGCTAAACTGAGACTGAGGGGTCTGGGGAATTGTAGTTGAAAGCTGGATGGGGAGAGTGTGTGTCAGTGCTGTCCTTGCTCAGCAGTCCCTGGGTAGCTCCAGACTGTGAGCTGCTCACACGCACCCGTGGCCAAACACACTGTGCTTCAGCAGCACTGCAGTTAGCTGGGCAATTGCTCAGCAGGGAGAGCTGGGAGTGTGATCCCTTGGTGCTAATCCAGTGCTGCTTTTGGTAGCTTCCATCTTTCTATTTCTAAAAGATTCGTTTTAGTTTGAATTGGTGTCTTAATGACTTCCTTGCTGAAAGGACACTGAGCTGGGTGTGAGAACGCTTTAGAACCAGTGCAAAACAGGCGCTGTGAAATTTTATATACGTGTCTGTAAATATCTTTCAAGTTTCATAAAATGTGACACCACTTTCACATGCTTTTTGAACAGGCTGTTGTATTTTTAACTCACCATTCCATTATTTCCCTTGCACTCTTAGCACTCTTAAAACTACTTAAAATTTTGGGTGTACCTTAAATAGTGAGGTACTGAGGTATAGTGAAACCCCATACAAGTCGGGAGAGGAGAAAGCTAGAAAAAAGTGTCTGAGAGATTTGTATAAATGGCAGTTTCCTGTTTGCTGGATCAGAGCACTGTATGGGCTTCTTTTGACTCCAAATAACTTACAGTAGTGTGAGGACATTCTGCCCTTGTTTTGCTTTTTCCTACTGCATTGTGTAGACAATGCCCAAGATCTCCTTGTCTGGCATCTTTGTACAGGAATGATTTCCTCTACTAGGATCTGATGTGTAGGCTGTACTGAGTGCCCTCACAGTGATCAGTGAAGAATGTAAAAGAATTTGGCCTTTTTTCATGTTAGGAGATTGGTGTTTACAAAAACCAGAATATTTTGATAAAAGTGTCCAAATTCAATCACTTTTCTTGTTTTTGGGGGCCACTGTCTAGACTTAACACACTTATGCTACTTTCTGTAATTTTTCTCAGTAGCACTGAGTTCTGGTTGTTTCAGAATGAGTGATTATTTTGGTTGTCATCCTAAAGAACTGACTTCTGTGATTTGTTGTCTCTGAAAAACAGAGGATTGATGGAAGGATGCAGAGGGTCCCATCAAGGCTCAGATCTCGTTGTGCTGTTTGTGTGTAACTGAAAAGACATCCCTTCTCTGGTGAATTGGCACAGTGAAGCCACAAACATGTTGGGGCTTTTTTTACATTTGTTTTCTCTTCCTATTCAGGATTGGGTTGACAATGGGCCACCCACAGTCTTTTGGCTCTCAGGATTCTTCTTCACTCAGTCTTTCTTGACCGGCGTTTTACAGAACTTTGCCAGAAAATACACCATCCCCATCGACCACATTGGATTTGAATTTGAGGTAAGAAAAATGCAGAAGAGTTTTGTTTTTCTTGAACAGCTTGAAACATGTCCTGGGGCAGCAAGAAATAGAGTTTTCAGATGAAAAGGTATTTTATTTAAAGGAGCAATTTCAGACTGTCATTTATAGGATTTTGTATACTCCTGATAAAAATAAAATCAAGCAATGGTTTAATCATTCTAGGTGATGAAACAGGAGCACACAGTGGAGAAAATGCCAGAAGATGGGGCTTATGTGAGGGGCCTGTTTTTGGAAGGTGCACGATGGGATAGAGAATCCTTGGTAATTGGAGAATCACTACCAAAAATCCTTTATGATCCTTTGCCCGTAATATGGCTGAAACCTGGAGAAAGTTCCAAGTTTCTTCATCTGAACGTCTATTCATGCCCTGTGTACAAGACAAGTGAAAGAAGAGGTGTCTTATCCACCACTGGGCACTCTACCAACTATGTTCTGTCGATTGAACTCCCTTCAGACAAGCCCCAGAAGCACTGGATAAATCGAGGTGTGGCAGCCCTGTGCCAGCTGGACGACTGAGAGGGTGCAATATTGATACTGTAAAGAGCTGCTTTACTCCTCAATGGCTGCATGCTTGGTTTTTTTCTTTAAATGAAATTGGGCCTAAAGAGTTTTGATGCTGATTTAAATAGGAATCCACTTCACAACTGTTGCAAAAAGATTGTGGATTTGCCTACCACTTCTGTGTCCCGGGAGTATGCAGGACAAGGAGGGAGGAGATGATAATATTCTGTTGTCAACGTATGAAACCAATCCTCCAATCCTTAGGTAGAATGAGCTACCAAAGCTGTGTTATGAAACTGTAGTAATTCCTGGATGATGTGTCTCAAAATTTCCATGGAAGACTTGTGGACAGCCCATGAATTGGGAGCCTGCCATTTCTCAGAACAGTATGCTTGTGCCGTAGTTTTGTAACTTTTTTTTTTTCAATATTATTTACCTACCTGTTCCAGGTACCTGACACATGGAGCTGTTTCTTTCTCCCACAGTCTCACTTTACTTCCTGCCAGCAGCCCAGCCCCACGCAGCCACTCACTCCCCCACTATCTCATGGGGTGAGATAAAGACAGTTTAATAGGGAAAGCAAAAGCCATGCACATAAACAAAGCAAAACAATTAATTCCCTGCTTCCCATGGGCAGGCAGGTGTTCAGCCATTCCCAGGAGACCAGGGGCCCATCACATCTCATGGTGACTTGGGAAGACAAACGCCATCACTCCAAATGTCCCCCTCTTCCTCCTTCTTCCCCCCACTTTACATGCTGATCATGGTATCATATGGTCTGCAATGTCTCTCCTGTGTCTCCTCCCAGGCACCCCCAGCTTCCCCCCCGGCCTGGCAGTGTGAAAAGCAGAGAAGGCCTTGGCTCTGTGCAATCCCTGCTCAGCAATAACAAAAACATCTCTATATTATCAACTCTGTGTTCAGCACAGTCCAAAACACAGCCCTACACCAGCCACTGGGAGGAAAATTAACTCTACCCCAACCAAACCCAGCATGCTTCCTCATCTTGCTCTCTTGCTTGTTGGACTAATAACTGCTTGAAATTTTGTACTTGTTCAAGCCCTTTCATCAGAGAAGCTCAAAGTAGCTTGCAAACATTAATTAAAAATAAAATAGCCCAAACATCTTCAAAGAGCCGTGCAGTCATTAACTAATCCCCACAGCATGCCAAGAAGGTACTAAAGATGCATCATTAGACTTGTTGTGTACACAGTACAAGAGAAGCACAAAGATCAAGGCAAACATTTAAAAAAACATGCACTACACAGACATCCACTAATTTGGGGTCTTGTATTTTTTTTCATTGCCCAAATTGCAGCATTTCAATGACTTGCTGGAGGCCTCACAAAGTCAGAGATTCAGCCATCACTTGGCAGTTCCCAGTATCCTGCTACAAGCATTAAGGGACACTGCTACAGCTCCTTGAAGGACACGGTTCTTGTCACAGGAATTTGTTGTGTTGTACTTGGGTGAAAACAGTGTTCATGATTGTTTTATTAACCACTGGTTTGTTTTATGCAGATATTCATAAAGTAGTAACTGTTAATGGTACTGCAAGGTAAGGCAGAGGTGTTGGGGGTGTGTTGTGCAGTGCTGCTCTGCAGGAGGATGCACAGGGAACAGCAGCTTCATGTACCACACGTGGTACCTCAGTCCAGCACGCAGGCACTTGGAGCACCATTGGGATGTGGTGAGTAGGGCCAAGATGTCAGGCCAGGATGCCTAATGGATGTTTGTTTTAATAAAACGGACGGGGATGTGCAGGTGTTTCAAATTCCTGAGAGGAAGAAACTACTCTTAACAAATGAGACTAAATGATATTTGGCACCTAAACCAAAATAAAACTTGTTTATGAATGTTACAGCAGAGACATCCAAACAGAGAACAGTTTTTAAGAAGAGAATCATGTTTCAGTAGATCTATAAATAAATTAATTAAAATTGGTCCTTGAAAAAATTATTTTCTTAGACTTCATAAGAGAGATACTTTGTACTTTTCATATAATTAAAATTAACAGACATTTGCTATACATTTAAAAAAACATTGTGGTGATTACTGTATTTTTGAATGTCTGCATGTAATTGTTGTAATTGCATCAACAATTCAGATCACTAATTAGGTCACTGTGGCATCAGAGATAACAAACCAGTCATGAGTGTCCCTGTACGGAAGCTCCGTGTGCAGGCCAAAGGGGCAGGACCTGGCTGTTAAATGCTTCCCTGTGGATTGATCAGCTCAGTCACTGCTCTCAGAAGGATCCTTCTGATCAGATGCAGCTTCTGCATCAAGGCACTGGTGACACCTCACCTGCTGAAAGGGAGGCTGGGCCAGCAACACTTGAAACACTAAAATGAAGGTTTGTCAATCCTCTTACAGATAATGCTGGCCTTGCAAACAGTCCTCTAAATTAAACCATTTTTAAAAAGTCAGATTCACTACCTAAATCATGTTTTATGGAGATCAATTACTTTTAAACTGTTGGAAATCTGTGGGTTGCTTGTTAACACCTTTTTGTGAACAAACAGTAATTGGCAGTTCATTAAATGACACAGTTGTGGTTCCTGTGAATATGCAGTGACTTTGCTACGACCTGTGTGCAATGTCCTTGTTACTGTGTTGATTTTTAAATGCTTCCTGTGTTGATGTTTAGATTTGATATGAAGACATCTCTTGGAATGTAATTAAAGATGTATTTTAAGCTTTTTGTAGACATGATAAAAATATATAGATAAGAGAGGAGTCTGTGAAAGAGGGTTTGTGCATCCCCTTCACCAGGGATCAGGCACGGCTGAGTTGCTTTAGCTGATGATTACTGCAGTACATGATTTCCTAGGCTGCCCTCCCTAGTACAGACAAAGTAATAGAATTTACTGTCAAGGGATTTCTGTCTTAGAGATATTTTTCTGTGATTCTTTGAAATGAGCTTCCCAACCTTATTTCCTGAGCATTGTCTAGACCTTCCTGGAGAATGATAAACTGGCTAAACATTAGAATTCACAACCTTTCTTGGCTGAGATGCATTTTAAAAAAAGAAAAAGGCAACTCAGCTGCTAGTTGGACATGATAGAAATGTGAAAAATTTTTGGACAAGCTAAGTACCTTGTAAGAGCAGTATTAGAATCCTTGGATTTACAGGATTAGAATTTTCATTTCTTAATTAAAAGCACTCATTAAATAAGCCACAAAACCCACCTGTAATTACTGCAAATTGTAGATTTACAGCCTTGCTAATAACGCAAGGCAGATAGAAAAAATGCATCATGGAGCAAGAGGTATTTTTCCCTTAGCAGAGATGGATTTCCAGTTAGGGATGCTGTAAGACAGAGAGGGTTTGTACATTTTCTTAGGAGACTGAAACCTTCCTCTTACCTGTACAAAAATTCATTTCAGAAAGTACTACCCCTGTGGATTTTAACACTGTTGGGCTGTTAAAGGGAAAATTATACAGTGAAAAAGCAGAAGACAGTACAAAGACCCCAAATTTGTCTAATTATAGCTAGAATATTTTGCCTAATAGGATTAGAGTTATAGTGAAAGTTGTGGGTCTCTGTTTTAATTAGCATTCTTGAAAATGAATGTATAGGTATGGTCAAGTAAGTGACCTTTCTGTCTGTGGATAAAAGGTGGATGTTACTGGTACCATTTCTGATGGATGCACAGTAGGGCCCAGGACAGTGAGGTCCAGCTTGCCTTATTTTCTGCTTATCTAAAAGGTATTACAAGAAGCAGCTTGTGTTAGTAGCAAGATGGATCAGGTAACCTTATCTATCTGAACCTGTTTCAGTGCTGTGATGCTGCCCTAAATCAGCTGGGGAGCTGCTGCAGCAAAATGAGCATTTCCTCACCCCCGGCCAGCGTCGAGGGGTACATTCAGTAAGCAGGTGTCACGTCCATCTTCTTAAAAGGTTGTGTGCTTGCTAATGTTAGTCAAAAGTGCATAGCTTCATAAATTACAACCTTGGTAATGATGGATTTAGGGACAGAACTTCCAGAAAGGAGGTGTTATTTAGGTATTCAAGGCTAGATACCACGTCAACAAATGATTACTGCCTTGCCTACCAGTTAGCTTGCAGGAGAGTTCATGCAACTGACTCAGGGCTTTTATTTCTGAAGAAAATAAAGTAAATGTCATCATTTTCTTCTAAATTATTCTAAAGCATCTCCCGACTAGGGTGATAAATTGGAAAATGACAGTATTTACTGGAAGGGGAGTAAGAGAAGGTTCAGCAAGTACAGGACAGAGTGTACACTGACTGGCTGAATCCAGTGCATTACAAATTCTGCAGAATGCAGAGGCATTTTAAGACAACCTGTTTTTGCAAGTAAAATTAATGGGTAGGAATGACATCTTGTGCAATCACTGGGATACTTCTTGACAGGAGTTATATGGGCCTTGGCATCTCATGCAAGGGTACCAGTTGAGATGTCTGCCTGCCTGCTGGACTGAGTTGCAGATGGATTTTTGTTTTATGAAACTCCCTCAGAATGGCAGTTTGCCAGTTTGACCTCCAAGAACAAAGGACTCTAGTTAAGGCAGATTCTCCTTTCCATAGCGACTTTAACTTAAGCTATGAAAGAAAGGTTTTGCTCTCCAGATTTGAAAAAAGAGCTGATCTAATCCTTCCTTTAGCTGAACAGCCTGAAGTTTTAACAAATTTCAGTCTTTGCCTTCTGGTGATGAAGAGTAAAGAGAATGAAGCACCAGTTAATAACTTTTCAAACACTTACTTTGAAGAATTTTTATTAGGCTGTGTAGCATTTTAAGGCATCTCAAATAATGTGATGCTGTTACTTGCTGGTTTCTCAGTTAAGCAACTGGGTACTCATTTGAGTTACTTCAGGGTACTTGAACCTTTTAAAAATTGCTTCTTTGTATTTTCCTTCAGATGTAAACTCAAACTCCCGTTGTTATTTCAATTTGGTGTAAATCTTCTGTAATTTTAGGGCTGTTCTTTGGAAATAATCGACATCTTGCAGTACGTGCTTAGGAACGAGTTGTGACTATAACACAGACAGTAAATTTAGACTGCTCATTTCCATGGCTGTTTATTCACCTGATGCGTCAGAGCATCAGTACCTTCATTAGTCACATGAACTTCAGCAATTCAAAAGATTCAAATGATAGTTTAATGACAAAGAGTGAGCTTAAGCTCCCATTCAAACCCCTTGCCTCTGCACATTCGGTTGGGCTCAGTTGACGCATCCCTACCCTGGTGTATCAGAATTAGGATAATGCACTGTATTTAGACTTCTTTCAATGAAGAATTAAGCAGTGTGTGCAATCATGTTAAATTTTTTTTTTGCTTTTTTTTATGCAATCCCCCTTTTCCTAGGCTAAAGGAGTTTTGTCTTGTCTTCTCGGCAGCAGTAAATTTGCAAAGCTCCCACTGACAGAACAATGGCATTTTACCTGTTACTTCCCACATGAGGCATTCCCAGGAAATAATTATATGGGAATACAGACCTTTGTTGACTGGAGCTGTAAATGGTAGCGAGAAATTGGGCCAGCCAGTACCTGTCATGCTGATTCACTCTTCTTATTGTTTTCTTGTCCTTTCTCATCTGCTTGTACTTTTTTCGCTCTTACAAGTGCATTCCCGGGGGAGGGACTGTCAGTCTGTTCTGCACAGGACCAGTTCTAACTTACTTTTCAGGTAGACAGGAATATTTTTGTCATTGTTTATTAGAGCTTGGAGAGTTTTGAATGAGTTGGTGAGCTCAGAAATGAGATTGCATTGATTTCTCCCACTCTAAAAGGAAATCATACACACATACATGTTTCAAATTTGATTTTTTTTTTTGCCACTATTAATGTCAGGCTGGAAAAGGTTGTCCTTAAAGTGTTGTGGATGGTGCTTAGGTAGTGTCCACTACAGTGTGGCTCTTGTCCAAGCTTGGTCTCACTGGTACTTCCAGCCTGAAGGACGGAAGGCTCCCCTAACCCCCCTGAAGAGAATGTGTTAACAGCCTGGTAAAGTCAGAGGACTGAAAAGGAAACAAAACAACCGGTAGCCCGTGAAAGGAAAATTAATTTCATTTTACTTCCATTCATGAGGCACCTGTGAAACAGAAATACCCCTCAAACTTAGGAGACTTGTAGATGCTTTCTTTTACTAAAGCTGGGGTTCTGTCCATAATGTAAGAGTTAACACCTAACACTAAAATTAAAATAATTGTTGAGAAAGCCATTGTGCTGATTATGCTGAAAAGCTGACCATGTAAAAACACACAGTGAGGACACCAAAGCATCCTAAGCTTGTTCCCATAGTGATACCCTGAAGGGAGAGTTTTCAGCCAGTCCATACATGGGAACCTGAGGAACCCAACACTGGAATGTTTTACTCAGAGCTGTGTAATGGCATTCCAAACTTTGCATTTCACATCCACACCCTCTCCAAAGGAAGGGGGGAAAAAAGCTGACACAGAGGCTCTAGGCCAGTCCTCTGCAGTTTGCAAAAAGGAAAAAGAAGGAGTAGTGGCACTTGTGCTGTCTCTTTGTGAATGAACAGTAGCAAGCAAAACTTCCCCATAAGGGTACTATGAAACTGGAACTCTCCTCCAGGGACAGCAGGCAGAGCAGGGACCAGAGAGGAGGGAGAGCAGCTGCATGGTGCAGTGACTGTATTCCCACTGGCATGCCGAAGCTCTGGAGGAACTGTGTCTGCTTGACTCTCCCAGACTCCCTTGATTTTGGCTGACCTTACACAAGGCACTGTCTTGAGTCCCAACTGAGCCACCAGAATCCTCAAACCACCAGAGAACCCTGCTACAGATGAACAGAGTTTGAAATCCTGCTGCAGTTTATCCTGATGCCAAAGTATCTTTATATCACACCTCACTCCTTAAAAAGTGTTACTTTTATTGACAAGTCAGTGGTTGAAGTGTAATAAATACTAGAGCAACCTTATCCATCATACACAATGGATCAGTTGGCTTTTTGGCCTCAGGAAATGTGTGAGCAAGTGACCACACCATTCACAGTCGTGCACACCCGGACTGCAGTTCACAGCTTAAAGGAAATGATTACACATCACAGCTTTTTATGAAACTTCATCATGGGATTTCAGATATATTGGCTTAGACATCTTCCTTAACTTTTCCTGGTGTCGCAACGTACGGCCTTGTTTGTGGGCAAGGCCCATAGGAGGCAGATGGATCTGGAAAAAAAAATCCCACCAGTCAGGTGCATATTGGGAAGGAAAAAGGAGCATGTACACAAACTTAAGTTTCACTGAGTTTTAAATAATTTCTTCACACTTTGGAGAGGGTAACTGTATTGTCTCAAGCCAGGTTATTAGATTTCTAGGAGCAGCACTCCCTGAGGAGTGATTAGTGGTGTAACTTTCAGGCCCTAATTGTTGTGTTTATTAAAATCCTATACATTTTAGGCCTTAATAAAATCTGATATATGTTAGGCCTTAGTAACTTTGTTTTGCAGTTTGATATCAGACTGCAACAATACTTGATGAAAAGGATTGCTGACAACGTCCCAGAAGAGGAAGAACTAGAAACCCTAAAAATTCTTAAGTAGATGTCTTGAATCACTGTGTGATTTATTCATACCTACTTAACAAGTCACAAAATAACCCCAAACTGTATGTATTGAAAGCCTGCCTTCTTACTGTCAGGATTACATATATGGCACATTAAAATGCACAATCAGTGTCATTGACTCCATAAGCAGAAGGAGCAATAGGTGACAGACTCTTCCTTTGATTGACAAAGTCTTTATATTTCCTAAGACTGTTAGTGGGAATCATGCAGCTGTAACCTCCCTAAATGACTGAAAAATGTAGGTGGTAGCAGTCAGGTGTTACTGTTGCTGAGGCTGTCATCCTGTAAGAAGGGTGTTTAGGTGCAAATAGTAGTAAAAAGCAGCTGTAGAGATTTCTAGATTCTGAAAAATAATAATCATCCAGTTTGTCTGAGAGAGCAGATCCTTTGGGATTTTGAAACTACTGTACAGCACCCATTTTAGGCCCATTTCTAGGAACATTGTTTGCCAGCTGTGCATTGTTGTTCTGTGTACTGAAACATGGTAACAGTGACCATTCTAGGCAAGCATCTGATAAAGATACAATTTAATTTTGACCATGACTGCCATGATAAGGCAACTATAGATGTGAAAATATAAACTCAGCAACGGGAGAGGATGTCTCTATGGGAGGCAGCATAAAGCACAACAGACAGAAGTGACTGGGCAGTGAGGAAACTCTATTGAATGGTGCACTAGAAGATTTTGCTGCAAATTCCAGCATTTCAGTAACCTTGGACATGTTCTTCTGTAGGAAGAAGGGAAAAGCAGCAGCAACATAGACAGGTGTTTCATAAGGCCTGATTTATGACCAGGGGAACAGTTAACAGTGATGTAGGCTATAAAAATTACTGCACCTGTGGCAGATGTAACTAGGTATTTTTATTCTCTCGTTCTCTTGTGTTATTTGATTCCATTACCGTTTTCTTCTATATTCATTGGTCAGAGAAGACTGGCTAAATACTCAAAGGCCTTGGGAGGTTAGCTCATGAAACTCCATTGAGGCTTTGACTCCTTATTTTGAGAAGAAATCCTCTAGTTTACACCGAAAGATAGAGAACATCTCAATGCACACTTGGCTCTGCTTTAGCACAGATTTAAATGCCAGCTCATCTAAAAATGCAGTGCAGTGAGAGTGATGTAAACTGATGGTTTTGTTGTACAGGGAAAGCTCAGAGGGTATCAGTGAAGATTTTGTGATTTATACTCACAGGTCTCGGGTAGGGGATGTTATAGTGAAGTCCAATTTCTATTCTTGCCTCACATTCTTCTATGCACTGCTTAATCAGCTTTGGGTCTGTTACCTGCGAGGAACATACAAACAAGTGTTTTATACAAGTACAGTAATTAGCAGTTGGAAGCTCAAGTGTAAATGATGCACAGCACGTGGCTTTCCTCAGCTTATTTTGGCAATGCCAAGGATACAATGATTCTATTTTTCACATCCATAAAAGGTAACATTGGTATTTTCCTTGACTCAACAGTTCTGGGCTTGATGGCGCTGAATGTTAAGGCCCAGAGGCTGTCAGCACTGAGGCTAAAGAAGGAGTTTTTTACCCAAACATGGTATTTTCTCTGTAAAAAGACAATACACATGTAAACTACTACTACATCTATGAAAAAACCACACTCACCCATTTGTCACTCTGCAAGGTCACTAGAGGAGAAAGGAAAGACACTGCTTGGTGTACATTCTGTTATCATCCTATCCAGAAACTCCCTTTGAAGCCAGAAGTGTGATGTGAATTATGACTTAAATTCATTTTTTTTGATTTTGCATTACTTCAATTTAGTCCCAGACCAATATGGGATATAAATAAGTGTTGTGATCTTGAATTACAAGAAGGGCCTTTGATTACCAGGGTTTGAAATTTCTTCCTTAAGAAAAAAATAAAAGTGCTTCTTTTAAAAGAAGTGCCAATAATTGCTGCTTTGAAAAGAAAAAAAGAAGCTGCTGAGCTCTGTTTGCCATTGCATGGGTAATGATACACTTAGCTAACTTTGTAAAGATCAAAAGCTGCTTCAATTACACAGGCAGTATCTTTGGAATTTAATTTTTTCTTGGCACTTTTTAACTGAAAAAAGACCTTTTAGACTTCTCCAGTAATTAATGAAGAGCTGAAATGGTTTGAGTTTTCTCAGGGACGAAATTTAAACTGTAACCCAAATACACCAGCATTTAAGGTGAATGAAATTTTGGGAACTCAACCCTTATACTCCTATCTTAGCATCCAACACAGAGTGCAAAGAGCAAGAGAAAAGTCATTCAGAAATTCAAAACCGTGAGGACACTCACATTTTTGTTTTTTCGGAATAATGTTCTGGCTTCATTTCTAATGTACTCTTTCTCTCTCATGGTCTCCTCTGTCTGTCCTGATGCCGACTGCCAGTTTTTGGCTATTTGCAAAATCTTGCGGTAAAGGCCAAGAACTTTTTGTCGAGTTGCTGGTGTCATCTAAAAAGACAAGACAAAAGGCCCAACATATGCATGAACATTTGAGTTGCTGAAAGGCCAGCAAGCAGGACGTTTTTTCATGCCATTAAATTAGTTTAAAAATATTTCCACCATCCAAAGATATGCTGAGCTATATGAAAAAACCCTGAAATAGCTGTAAACAATAATTAGCTGTTGAAAGCTGAATACTCAGTCCAGCGAAGTATTTATACAGAAACTTAAATTGTCTCTGTTCAAACAGCTTGAGCTCTTGCTCAAAGTTAAGCACTTGGTTTAGTGCTTTGCTGAATCAAGCCTGCTGCAAGAATGCCCGGGTTCTGTCTCACTGATGTTTTGCAACAGACATTGGGCAAGTCACCGAAACTCTACGCATCCCCCCTCCTGAGACATTGTTGTACCAGTGCTGACCCTATCTTTGCAAATCTGTGAATGAAATACATGATAAAACCACCACAGCACTGCTGAAAACTTGTATAGGCTTCAGGGGCTGAGAAGCTTATTTGTGATACTGTGACAGTAGGCAGTAATGATTCAGCTGGAGTTTGATGTGATGAAAAGGTGATGAAAGCTATTTTATCTAAGCACTCAGGAGAGGCAGACTAACTGTGGATTTAGGAAAGTCCTGAATGTCTTGATTTTCAGAGAGCTGTGTGTACCTGCTGAGCCCACTGAATCAGCCTCCAGGTGCGATAAGACTATTTGTCAGAAGAAAAAATGAAATTTATTCTTGTTTTATGTAAATGAGTATTTTATCATATAAGTGGTTACACTATTTCATGACAGACCACAAACATCCCTGAGACGAATCCACTTCTGGATAACAACATTTCTGCCATGAATTAAATTAACAGAAACAATGACTTCTACTTAAGGGGCACTGCAGCTGTCAAAGGTACCTTACTGTGCCAAAGGAAGGTGCAGCAGCACTGCCAAGTAAGAACCTGGATGCAATGAGGAACAAGTGTCAGGGACAGGACATTATCTGACTATCAGGATCCATTTGCCAGCCTGGAGCTCTAATTACTGTGGGTGAATCTACCCTGAAATCAGACCTGTGTGCTGGGAATGGACAGCTTGGAGCAGAGTAATTCAGACAGCCTGGCCTTCCCTCTGGAGGGAGCGCTCTCTTGGCCACGAGGAAAAGCTGCTTCCTAACGCAGCACCCAAACCACCGTGGGAAGTTTGGCAGTGTGCTATGGCTCAAATCCCTGCAGTCTGTGGCAATTCCTGGGATTCTGGGTTGTAGAAGAGGAGCTTGAGCCAAAGGCTTCTCGGGCCGTACTGTTCTCGAGCTGCTGCCTCCAGCACAGCGGCTGACCAGAACGGGCCTCCTGCGGCTCCAGACCCTCACAGCCTCTTTCCCTCACCAAAGCTGGAATTACAGATACTAACCTGAACACAGGATTTGGCTCATGGTTCTTTTTCATAAGAAATCCCAAACGATTAATTCCTAGCCTTAACTGTTGCTGTGATCTAAAGACCTTCCAGGGTTTCAAGAACTCTGTTTTTCTCTGATTCTTAAGAGAGAACATTTTTGTTTTGCTGTTTGTATTTTAATATGTTTAACCAATTATATATTTTCCCCCTAGATAGGAAATTATTCTTCCTACACAGCAGAAAGTACTTCTAGGAAATGTTTATGGTATTTCTAGGAAATAAATTCCACAATAATATAACGAGGTAGTCCCAGCTCAACAAACACTTTGGAGTAAGTGCTTCGCTTTACCCACTCTAGAGCTCCATTTCAGGCAATGAAATCAGTCAGGCACGAAGGCACAGATGAACATGCATCTCAAAAATCACTGCTCCTCCCTACTAGGTGCATATTTTGTACAGAAAAGAAACAGTTCAGTTGCAAGCGTTAACCTAGCACCAAGCTGAGTCCCAAATCCCAGCCTCACCCCTCAGTTTTTATCTGAAGGTGCCACCTTGAGAAGCTGATAATAGCTTAGGTTTTCATGTAACCATAAAGAAAATAAAACAAACAATGCTGGGGGTAAAAAGGTTTAAAATACAGGTTTCAATTCTGATCTATGCATCAGACAATTTCTAAGGTAACAACGTGGGACAGCACATGCCCTCTGTTCAGAGCTGACTACACCTGCTGCCCTTGGATTTTAAATACACGAAGAATCTGTTGATAAAGATTTTATTGGAAAGTTTAGAACCAACAATTATTTTCCCCACTAGTTGCTTCCACTCCCCCACCTACAACTTACTCTTTTGTTCTTGAACTTCTCCATGCTGGAATTGTACAGAACTGTGTAGCCCCTCATCTAGGCATAGGCTGCACTTCTGCATTCTTGCTCTCCTTCCCACATATGCTGGATGATGTAAAAGACATTAAGCAGCTATTCATGTATACTCAGCTGCTCCCAGGGCTCATTTAGTCAATAATTCTTAACATTACAGACCTGCTCATAAGCCAGTTCTGCAAAGATACATAAATGAAGGTATGAGGAGCCCTTTACAGATCGAGGACCTCTGTCAATGACAGGAAAGGATGAGCGCAACTAAGACAGAATTCAAAGCCTGGGTCTGATTCTGATCTGAGTGGGAGTACAAATAGGGAGTAATTCCACTGAGAGCAAAATTACTTCCAACTTAAAATGTTGTAAATGAGATTGGAATTTTTCCTTTGGTATAAACAGAGCCCACACTGACAGAAATGTAAGTGATGGTACAAGTCATGTATCAGGTGTAATTTCATCAAGTGACACTACTTGTATTAGTTTTGTGGGTGTGCAAAATGATTCTGAGTGGGATAGAAAGGAAGATAAGGGAGGCTTTCGTGTCCTTGTAGTTACTCATCTTGCAACTTACATCTTTGGCATTTAAATCATAATTATATTTCACATCTCTGGAATGCTAAGTGGATGTTACACCACTTTCCCACTAACACCCATCTTGTGGTAGTCACACCCATTGTTTAACTTCTACCACCCTTCATTTTACGGCAGAACGCAGCCCACAGAGGTTAACCACAGGCGTTTCTGTCAAAAAGTACAGGGCTATTGTATTAGCTGAGCAAATTTCGGGTGTTTACTGCCACAGAGCGAACCAGGAGAGGTCAAAGGTAGGTGCGTCCGCACAGCCGAGTCAGTGGGGAAAAGCGGGAGGTCGCAGTGTGGAGCCCACTCGGAACGCGGCTGTGGAGGGAAGCCAAGTGTTTTATAAAACAACCGATCTCTTCTTTCACATCCCAGCTAACTGGGGCACGCGTTAGTAACACACACCTAGTGCTGGTGCTGAAACTGGATTTGCTCAAGGGAGGTGGGGGACAAAACCCTGCATGAAATAATTTGAAAAGGCAGGTTTGAACTTCTCAGATGTAAAATGTTTTATTTAGGAGCAACACAACTTCTATTTGACAGCTGGTTTGCTACTGGCAAGGAGTCTAAAGACACGCTGACAAACTGCTGCGCTGCCTGCCTTCCAAATTAAGCTGTGGTCACAGCTCTGTTATGGAAGTAAATGATGCCGTTCAAGACCATAGTGTATCAACACTGTAGTAGGGAACACCACCATGTTCCGTTCTATGTGCCCATAAGACACTCCAGCCTGTATCCTGATCCATAGCTCCTATTTTCAAATGCACTCTTTGGCTAATGTTTATTTAAAGAGATGCAGAAATGTTCACATATCCGGGGGTTTTTAAAGAGCTAAACGATGCCACTTAGCTAAAAAGTGACCTGCAGTCTCTCTCCTGCTGCTAATGCAGCAGATAATCAATCATTCCTTTCAGAGGTCTCCCCAGCAATGAGAGGTCAGTAATCCATATTCATCTTTCATGCAAGTCTGCCAAAATGAGTCTGCGGTTCCTAAGGCAGCTGTGGATTTGGGCTGTCATTTCCTTGAGGGACAACAACTGAGACAATGAGTTCCTGTGGCACAGGGGGCAGAGAAGGGGTCACAGATTCCTGTGATAGCTGGGTAGGTCACATGCCTTCCAGCAATATTAAGTTTCAAAATCTATTTTCCGCAAAAGTAATTTTGTCTTCTATTACTCAAATCAGTGACTCAGTGGCCTGTGGCAGTACCCTGCAAACGCTGACCACACGTGGCTGCAGTATGTACCTGGCAAAGTGATAACTTCATTTGATTTTCATTCTTGACTGAACATTCATAACTTTTTTTTAAGATTCAGACAAAACCAAATCATAGCAAGGCATCAATCACAGCTAAAGTATTCCATCTCCACGTGGTGAAAAATGCCTAGAATGAAAGATCATGTTCTTCCATGATGGTGTTACATCCTCATTTCTACCAGTGACACAAGCCTGTACATTTCCAGACATTCCCATCAATTTGAATAAAAGATTTATTTCTCACTGTTTCCATCTACAAGCTGCAATCATAAATATATGCAGATTTGGTGAAAAAGAATGAAGTCACTGAATCAAGATATTCAGTAATGGTATCTGAAAGCAGAGTGACTTTCACAGGGTTTAGGATTTTGTCACGCCAGGGTCTTTCTGCTGGCAAACTGAAGTGATCTGAAACCCCGATCAGCATCTCTGAACCAGACTCCCTAAGTCACTGCACTCCCATTGTTCATCAGCTGGGATGGGAACTCTGCTGTTCTATCTGTGCCTCAGAGTTCTGACTGAACTTGGATCTCTTTTAAGCTTGCTCTTGCATATGGAGCAATCTTTTGATCAGAAAAAGCAAACTGCATGCAAAGAGAATATAATTAAATAGTAAAAGCAAGGACATGGATTTTATCACTGTTTCCTATGTCAGTTCAAATAAGCCAATTCGCACAAAATTAGGATTCTACAACATTCTTTTCACTTGCATAAATGAAAGTGGAAACCCTTAACTAGTTCCTTTTGATCACTGAGTTTTCATTCTCTTGGTCTGAGGTGATCGAGGCATTATCTGATTTTAGTAGGACATACAGACTCTTGCTCTGGGAGTGCCTCCTGTGCTGCAGGAGCCTCAGGAAGAACAGAAGTGCTGACTTAGACTGTGGGAAGGGGGAAGGGAAACAAAAAAAATCGCTTTACTTATTTCTTAGCTTTCTCATGAAAAGCACACGGTGTCCAGGTAAACTCTAAAGCAATATGAACTTGTCTCTAGTCTTGTCAACAACTCTGTTGTTCATACTTTCGTACCATTTTCTCCTTCTGTGTGTTTAGTTCTCTATTACTTACAAGCAGAGAAAGATTTTAATGCAGTGCAAGAAATTTAGCAGAGAAAATGAATTCTCAGCTATCCTTGGATGGCCTTGCTTATATAATATAGAAGCATACAGAAATATAACAACATGGACACAAGTTCCAGTATAGATTTATGCACCTTATTCATACCTTGGCTTCCAGCCAAATGCAACTGAATGCATGAATAGAAATATTTCCCAGCACTGGAAACGCTCCCAAGCTTGAGAACAGGTATAAATATTAATGCTAGCAGAGACGAAATCCTCCCTGACTTCCCTGACCCTTTTCTAACTTCATTCTGAGGGTCACTCAATGAAACTCATTGATAGACATGATTTTTAGTTGCTATTTGAGAGCCATAGCAGGGCTGTGGGCATGGAGGGCTGTGGGACACAGAATCAGGCGAGTTAGCAAAGAATTCTGAGCCCCTTGAGTCCAATCTGTGATCAAACACCACCTTGTCAACCAGAGCATGGCACTGAGTGCCACGTCCAGTCTTTAACACCTCCACGGATGGTGACTGCACCACCAAACTGGGCAGCCCATTCCCATGTCTAATTACCCTTTCTGTGAAGTTTCTTCCTAATGTCCGATCTAAACCTCTCTTGGCGCAGCTTAAGATGCTGCTCCTTCTCCTCCTGTGGGCACTGAGGGCTGTGGGCATTGAGTGCTGTGGGCCTTGAGCGCTGTGGGCACTGAGGGCTGTGGGCACTGAGGGCTGTGGGTCACTGAGGGCTGTGGGTCACTGAGGGCTGTGGGCACTGAGGGCTGTGGGCACTGAGCGCTGTGGGCATTGAGCGCTGTGGGCACTGAGGGCTGCGGGCATTGAGCGCTGTGGGCACTGAGCGCTGCCCATCCCGGGCGGCCTCACGCCCGCTGCCACTGTCAAGATGGCGCTGCCGCCCCTCCACGGCCTGGAGACGCTCGGCCACTAGGGGTCGCTGCCGGCACAGGCGCCCTTGCGCCCCCTGGCGGGCGGGGCGGGGCTGCCCCCGCAGCCGGGCGGAACCAACGAGCGAAGCAGTGGGGGGGTGTCGGCCCACGGCGCGCGCCTCCGGCCTCTTCCCTCCCTCCGCCCTCCCCGCGTGTTCNNNCCGCGTGTCCGCCCGCCTTCCCCCCTCTCCCCGCTTTACCTTGGTGCAGTCGTGCCTCGGCCCCGCCCCGCCGGGTGCCCCCGCTCCGGTGGGCGCGGGAGGCGCGAGCCGCCGCCTTCCCTGCCCTCACCGTGCGTGCGGCGTCGCGCGCGCCGCCCCTCGTCACGGTACGTCACGGCGCGTCACGGCGCGTCCGCCAGCTGAGCGCTCGCCCGGAAGTGATGCGGCGGAGGCAGAGCCGCTGGGCGCCGCGGAGGTGAGTGAATT
>VXBT01013224.1:449796-490956 GCA_013400235.1 Oriolus oriolus
TGGGCTCGGGGGGCCCCGCGCCGCCGCCGCCGCCCCCTCACGTCAGGGCCCCCCGAGCCGCAGCCCTGCAGCGCCGGGACAGCCCGCCGGGAGCGGCCGGACAGGCGCTGCCCCGGTGCCGCGGGCGGGGCGGTCCCGGCCGGGCGCTGCCCCGGGTGGTGCCGGTGGGGTCCGGCGGCGCGGTCCGGGGGCTCTCGGTGCCGCCGGGCCGAGCCCACCCCACACTCATCGCTGTGCCCCGAGCGGCGGTGCTGCCTCGCCTCGGGGTTTGGCTCTGCTGATATTTTCCGTTCCGGCGTGCGCCGTCTGCGGGCTCCAAAAACGTCCCTTACGGTGGTCGCTGCGGGCGGCCCCGCAGCCCCCCAGGGCCGGGGAGAGCGGCTGCTTTGTTCGGGTGCGCTTCGTGCCCAGCCTTCTCACGTGTCACGCTAGAACGTGAATGTTCCTAGTGTTTTCAGGAGAAAGACAGAAATAAACTGTAAAGCAATTTATTTCCAAGCTAGTTCTCGCTATCTGAACATACCCCCTTTGCACAGCCACTTTTTTTTCCTGCTTCAGCTGTTCCTCCCTCTCTTTAACGTGTTTACCCTTCCTGTGCAAGCTGCAATCTGCATTAATCACTCTCTGGGGCTGTGGTGGTACTAATAAGCTACTCATAAATACTTAAATTATAATTTGCATAATCAGTGTTTCGAGCAAATATTGGTTGGAAGAATATGCCTATCCTATCAGTGCTGTGGTTGCTGGAAAGAATAATTGATTATCTTTTAAATAGTTAACACTGCTGATATGCTGCCCTTCAAAATGTTACATTGATAACTGAACAGGCTGATGCCAAGTGTCAGAATACAGCATTGATCCACAGCTGGTAACTTTTTTTGAATGGCAGCGTCTGTCACATAATTTAAAGGGGTAATGAGTTAAGTGCTCTGCAAAGAAAAGGAGGTATTGCTGTACAAACAAAAAGCACCAAACTGCCCTACCTTTTTGAAAATTACAGGCCTCACTGGCATGGTCTGTCTCTTTTTGAGAGAACAGTTGACCAAAAGACATCATCTGAACAAATTCTTATGTGTTTAAAAACCTCTTTGTTAAACAGTTAATGTGTAGCTACAGTATTAGTGTTTTATTTGGGCTACAGCAATGGGGAGAGAGAGTGTCTGAGTACTTGTGTCCCCTGAGTGCATCTGAACGCTGCTGCATGTTTCCCTGGTGAAAGGTAATCCTCAGAAAAGGAAACGCAGTCCCTTAGTTAAGATTGCATGTGAAAGTAAAGAGATCTGCCCTCGTGTTCTTGTCAGTTCTGTAGTCTGCCCTCAAAGTCTTCCCCACACAGGTGTGTTGTGGTGGTCTGTGGAAAACGTTCACATTTACATGAAAGGCAGCTCACAGTCTAAAGCAAAGGTTTTCTGCACATCAGCAGAAAAAGGGAGAGCTTGTGATCTATGGTGAATTAGTACAGATTTGCAAAGTGCAACTGGCTTTACAAACTTTGGCAAATATCAGCTCTTGTAATGATTTCTAAAACTCTGATTATTTCCTAATAGCAAATGTTGAATGTAGGCATGAATGACTGTAATTCTTAAAAAAAAGAGTAACAAAACTAGTAACAGGGGAACTTATAGCTTTGGTACTACTTGGCTGCTTTCTTTGTGAGACTGACAGCCTGCAAGATGAGCAGTAATCAGCTTCTGGATTTTCAAGGCTGTGTAATGTACCTTTTCTGCCCAGATTCTTGCTTTATTTTGAATTTGAATGTTGTTGTGTTCGTAGCAAATTCTCACTGATTTGTGTCGGTAGTTCTTATAATGTGTTGGTCTCGGAAATTCATTAATAATAACATCTTGCTTCCATTTAGCATGAATTATATTGAAAAGAGATGATCAGGTGAAGGAGTGGCTTTGAGAGGAAACTAAGAGCAGCTCTTTTGGAAGACCCTCATTGAAATTAATTGAAGAAGTATCTATTGAGCCAGAAGGGCTGCCAGACAGTTTGACAGACTTCTAAGGTGTGTTCTGACAAATTTGGGAGTGGATAAGGAAGAGGCTTGGTTCTGCTCCTTGCTTTGGTTCAGCTTAAGGAACAGGAAGAAGTTCTGTGTGTTGTGTGTGGGGCAGTGGGGTATAAAGTAGGTGGAAAGGGGATGGAGAAGAGGGGACAGACACGACTCTCCTACACTTGCATTTCCTCATGGCAGAAAGGAATGCACAGAGGCTTTGGATACAGAGATGCACTGCTGCTGGTCGGAAGGAGTGAGAGTGCCCCAGCACTGCTCAGATCTGTCCCACACTGAAGCCCTTGACTTTATTGGTGCCAGGGAAATGTTGGTAAATTTAATTTAGAACCTTGAAGCACTATAAAATCCATCATGATGGGGTTTTGGCAGTTTGTGAGAACTTGCAAATTGCAGAATCAGTGTTATTGTTCCATCAGGCACATGGGTCTGTACGTGAATGTAGCAGGAAAACCCTGCTCTGAGTAAGAAGAGACTATAAAAATAGCATGGGATGTTAGAAAAACAGTCCTTTCTTTCATCCTCATACTTAAAAGTACAGAAGGAGCCAAATATTGGTAGCCAGAATTCTTGGAAGACTGAAAGAACAATCTGTAAACACTCGAGGGACTTGGTAGTCACAGGAAGATAAGGGGGAACCCCCCTAAGAGCTTCGTCAGAATTCCCTGGCTCCTTCTCTTTGGCTGCTTCTCCCTAGGGGTCTGCATCTTATCTCACTGGCTTCCTTTCCCCTATTTGCCTCTGACTAATAGGCTTTGTCTTCTGGTTACTGGAAGTCTAATAAGTTCTTTTGTCTCTTACCCCTTCCTCCTTTTTAAAAATACTAGATTAATGGCTGTAATGTTTTGCAGACTATCTGCATTGGTGACACGGATTAATTGTGTACTTGACTCTTAAGTTACCCAGCAGTAATAACATAGTAACTTGACTTGAAACAATGGTAGTTTCATGGAAAATGTTCAAGGCAAATGTTGCCTTCTGGTAAAGTGCCAACTGCAATTTACCCCCTGTAAACATGTGACACAAGTAAACTGTCTGTGCGGATTTTCTCAGTGTCTTCTGTACAGTAAGTTGTCTCGAGCGTGTCTTTTGAAACAGTCAGTGATCTCTCTTTTCTCCTCCCCCCCTTTTTTTGCCTCTCGCTTGAGTCAGGTAATTACAGATACGGGCTGAAACCTTCCCAGGGAGTGATCAAGAGAGCCAAGGCTTGCAGATGTGCTCCATTTGTGCACTGGCACCTTGGCTTCCCCCTTCCATGAGGAGGCTTTGTGGACCCGCTCAGCTCCTGGTGACAGGCTGGGGGTGAGCAAACTGGAGAGCCCCAGGGAAGTGCGGGTTGGCAAAGGTAAGGGGAGCTCTGATTTCCCCTGCACAAGTGCCAGTGTTCTTTGTGGTGACATGAGGAAGTTCTCCTTGTCATGTGTGGCTTTGGTGTGGTAGTGTGGTGATGTTTTTACATCTGATCTCAGTGCTGACCAGAACAGAGCAAGTAGGGAATCAAAACCTCTTGCCTAAAAGATAATCTGAGAACTGACCCCTTTAGGTCTCCATTTTATCCATGTGTCTTGGGGGGTAGCTCTCTGGTCCAATGACCTGCCTCTTAAAGGAAGCAAAAAATCTGGATTTTAGTTAAAGGTTATTTAATTGCAGTGTTTTGCTGCTAGAAGAATGATGGTTAGGGGCCTACTTAGCTGTAAGTATTAAAGAACTCTTTCACGGAAGTAGGAATACTATAGAGAAACCAACAAAAGCATAGGTGGTGAGACAGGATTCCAGTAAAGAGAATAAGCTAGTATAATCGTCTGGTGTCTCAGAAAGAATGGTTATAAATGCTGTTCTGTCTACAGCATCTGTTTTGTGAAAGACAAAACTTACTTTGCAAAATGTGAGAATGCTGTTCCTGACCTCCTGTCACAGTTTGTTATTCCCACAAAGTCAGACTGCCAGAGACAGTGTGACAGTCATAGCTGTTTGTTGTCTCACTTTTCCTATGTAGTGAACATAAGTGGGTTTTTTTGAACCAAAAGGATTATGTGCTCCGGAAATATACCAGTCTTATTTTTGCATCTGTGTAGTAGCAGAAAGTGACAGTTTTTAGTTCTTATTTTGAATTTTTTTTGTGTAATGCTTTTCCTCCTGCAACTTTGAAACTTGTAGTGCAGTCAGTTTTATCCTTTTGTTTTAATATGGAAAGGAAGGGAGAAAATCGTCTTAGTGCATATGGTTATGGGAGGCATGTGTAGCTTAGTAATAGACTCACAAACACAAACATCCTAGCTCTTGGTTTTGATCATATGTTGACTGCTCAATATTTTCATTGCCAACGAGTCTGTACAGAAAGCCTTGAGTATTCTGGATCAGCATATAAATGGGCAGCCTGGAGTGCCAAAGGTCTGATGTATTCCAGCTTCCAGCAGTTACCTGTGCTTGGAGTCAGTGATTATGTCTCTTGAAGTACAGGACAGATACCTACACACCTGGTCTCTTATGGGGCACAGGATGTCAAGAGAAATCAAAAATATATGAAAACTTATGAAAAAAAGTGTGTGTTGGTTGAATCTGCCACCAGATTTCTTAAGGAGAGCCAAGGGTTTTTGTTACAACTGACAACCAAGTTCAAATACTCAAAGGAGCTCCTTTGAAGCTGCTGATGCAGTTAGCATCAAAATACTGCAGCATCCTTTGTACAGTGGGAAATGTTGGTGTTGTTCACTGCAATAGGGAAGTTGGGACTCAAATCAGGAGAGAGAATTAGGGCTTCAGTAGGTGGCTGCATGTATCTTCTGCTTTAGAAACTGCAGTCAGTTTAAAAATCCAAGCATATGCTCTTAAAGCACTTTCATATGTCAGTGCTTTCACTTAGAACAATTTGTTGTACATAACTTAGATATGATTCCGGTATTTATGTGGTCAGCTGGTACTGAAGTTCCTACACAACTGCATGCCATGAGTGATTCTTTTGGCTGGCAGCCTGTAAACTGTGTTACACTCACTGAGATGGCCAGCGGGCCTTCTGTAAACTCCTTATGAGCATCTGCTGCCACCAGGGATCTTATGAGGTGGTCTGGTTCTTGTCTTTAGACTTGTCCCTTCAGTGTTAGGGGCTGTGTGGGTCACTGTTCTCACAGCTGCTTTCTGCTGGAGAAGGGACACTGTTAGCCAGAGCTGCTGGAAGGGCTTCCTTTTTTAGTGTGACTGCTGTCTTTTCTTCATTGTTGAGAGCAGTAAGAAATATGAAGTTATTCACTTACTACAATTAGTTTAAAGCATATCTTATTATTACAGGAGTCACTTGATATCTACCTGAATTATATTCAGCTGAATGTAATTGGTGAAGGCACCTCAGACACTTCAAGGTGAAGTCTGATGGCTGAACTCAGTGTAAAAGAAAATCTGTGCTCGCTTAGCTCCGTTTAAAAGTAAATGTTTTTCTTTCCATTGCCGAATAGATTGCAGACCGAGGTGGTTTTTCAAAGTTATTCTGGTTTGGCTGCAGAGAGTTGCAATTTTCCATAGCTTAATTTGCAGAATGGATTGAGCCAGGGTAAGGTAAATATTTGTAGCACAACTACTTTCAGATGCTTTCAGTGGAGTGCATCTCTGTCAAATACCCAGGGGCCGTGGTTTCTTTTGGTCCCATAATCTGCAGTTTTGCTGTGGAGATGTGAACTGGTTGTGTTAGCACAGAGTAGCTCTTCCCCTGGCATGAGCTGCTTTAATTATTCATAATACATACCGAGGTGTTAAAGGTCTGTCATGCTGTGCAAAAGTTACAGTGTACCCTGGAAAAATACTGAAAGATTATTCTTTTACAACCCTTTGCACATGAAAGGGGAAAAAACACACAAACTCTCATTTGAAGATTATTTGCTTTTTTGTACGTGCTGGACCTTGTATGGCCTTTGACAAGGATCTTGAGGGAGAAGGGGAATATTGGTAGTTTTTAAATGGATGGAGATGAATTGCTCAGTGACTGAACCTTTTTTTTTTGAAGGTGGTTGAGTTATGTGCCATGAAATAAATGAGTTTGTTCCTGTCTGAGTATGTACGGTAGGGAATTGGATGGAATCTGATTTGGGTTGTGGTTTCAGCTTTACCGAAAACTGATGGCATGATCTTGAACAGCCCTGTTGTTTGGCTGTCTTGATTTCCCCTCTGCCCATTGTCTTGCTCATAGCTTAAATAGACTTCTCAAAACAAGTACTGCTGCTGCATGAATTAGTTCATTAATTTATTTACATTACAAAAGCACCTGAAGGCACCCTTCTAAAATTATATTCTGTTTAGCTAACCGGACTCGGGTTTGTTCTTTGAAAATACAATAATCCTAACAAATCATTCCACCCACCTAATAAAGTAAGATGAAGCACATAATAGGAAACAATTGAAAACTTTTTAATGGGGCCAAACGGAAAAACAATGAGAAGTAATCAGTAAGTAAGATATTGTGTGGTTAGAGAATGTAAAGGGAAGGGAGGGATTCAAGGATGATGCATGTGTGTCTGCTGAAAAAGCTGCTTAAGGAATGTGTCTTCCATAAGAAAAAGCAGTAAGGTGCTTTAGTCTCTCTCTGCCTATAATTTCTCACATTATTATTCATTTTCCCTTAAGCTAGCCTTACACAATTAGCTGCACACAGTGAACTACAGGTCTGAAACATCTCTTCCCCTTTTTCTTAAGACTATTTGTTGGACTTTGAACATGAAACGTGGTGTTGTGCTCCGTGAGTGCACACAGAGTCAGGTGCTCTTCAAGAGTGCAGAAAGCAGATTTCTTCTACCCAGTCTTGAATGGAAAAATCTCCCTTGATGAGCAAGCTCTGGACTTGGAGTGACAGCACACCAGGTCAAGGCTCAGTTGTTTGTTAAGAGACTTTTGCCTGCATCCTGGTGACTGGGGGGGGGTTCCTCTAGGAAGAGATTTGGTCATAGCTTTGATTCTTGGCCCTGAGACCTGGCCCAGCATTATGGACTGTAAATGTGGTGAAGTTGTTCCTGGTTTTTTTGGGGGGTATTTTTGTACCTGGCCTTCACTTCCCTTCCAAAGTAGTTAAACCTTTCCAGTATGGCCTTTCTCAGAGAAGTCCACTTCTCATCTGACAAGGTATTCAGGCTTCCAGCGTACCGGTTGCCTGGCTTGGTTTTCCCATAGACTGCCATGTAGCCTTCTGCCAAGTGGCAGACAGAACTCAGTACGGTGCCTTTTCAGGTGTCTATTTAACTAGCTTCTACTCTATGCAGGCATGTTCTTAGAGACAAATTTTACCCAGTTTGATCACATTTCTAAAGCTGTTTTGTTTCCAAAGCTCAAACTGAGGTTAATCAGAAATAGTTTGTTGTCCTGGTTTTGGAGCAGTTTGGTTAAGTTCTCATGTATCTGCCCCCAAAGCCCTAAACTGTCTGTAACTCATTGAAAGGTTCTTCAACTGCAGGAAGCCTCACAAACTAACAATTCATTTTAACTAATTGCAGCAGGACTTTCCTGCTTTTAGACTTCCTCTTGAGTAACTTTGCATAAATGTATTTGTGCAGCAGTGGTGCGGAGCAGATCAGTGTGACAGACTGGTACTGGCACAGCACTTGGGGATGTGGTGAGGTGTGTTCTGGGCTCCTGAGAGCCCATAATATGCCGTTGTGCTGCACTCAGAGTGCTTCTGCTGAGAAAGTTTCATTGCAGGTTAAGGCTTGAAGTAAGCAGTTTCCATAACGTGCTGGCTTTGACTGACGTTTGTTTTATGCTGTAACGCTTGTGCACCAAGTGCTTTGGTGCTGTAGTGTACAGCTGAACTGCACAGTGAAAGCTTCTGCACGTAGAGCTGATCCTTTCAATTTCTGCCTTCTGAAGAGGGAAAAAATACCATTGATTCTTCACTGATTTCCCCACAGGGGACAAAAGAAAGTTGCCTTTGGTGAGAAGGCTGCCTGCTCTTACCTCTGGGAAAGCTGCTGAGGGTGTGGAGGGCCTGCTCGGTGCTCAGGAGAGCGAAGTCACTGGGGCTTAGACACAGGTGCGAAAGGAGGCAGGTGAGCAAAACAAAGGCTTCCATAATCCCGAGGGTCCACACTATTTACTTCCTTACTTCCCTGTGGGTTGCTGAGGGGCTGCTAACGAGTAGTGCAGGCTGTTGTCTGAGTTACCGAGCACAGGGGGAGGGATGTTGGTGACCACAGCATCCGGCTACACCTTGCGACTCTGGCCCAAGGAGCGAACCAAAACCTGTGCCACCAATGTGCTGATGCTTCTCTCCACCCCTGCTGCAGTCACTGTACATGACTTAGCATGAAGTCAGTCAGCCACAGTGCATTGCTGTGCTATGACAGCCTTTAAATACAGCCTTGAAGAGCTTGATCTTTTAACTAAGTCATACTAACTTTTTGTTCCATATCCCATAATTGTGTTGTCAAAGTTTACACATGCTAATACGTTATAAAATTTAAAAAGGTTAAATGGACAACTTGAAAGACTAGAAATATAAAGAAAGGGGAAGAATTGTAGCTGGTGATTCTAACAGATGTTAAAATTTCTGGCTCCAGTCATTGTGCGTGTGTGTATAGGTCAGCCAATGTGGAAATTACTTCAAACAACCCAAAAAAGTTCAGCTTTTGCTGGGTAGGGCTGATCTCAATCAGATTCAGCTTCTTTTGAACTTGAAATAAGTATTTGCTTCCAGTACGTGCAGTAAGTCAACTGGAAATGTAGATTTGGTGGATGATAGGATCATAGATCTCTTCCAAAGAAATACAAATATGTTTGAAAAGTAGTTTATTGCAAAAAGTTGCCACGACAATGATTTTTCAGAATGTGAACTGTAAGATGTTGCTTCTCAGTTTAAACAGGTTCCTGGGGAATGAGGCTGCACAGTGCCCTATGTCCCTCCCTTTTCTTCTTTCCTCCCTGGTGATTTGTAAAAGGAATTGTTTAGATGCAGGAGGCCAAAAGAAATTAACATAGATGTGCCAGATGTTACATTTTCTTAAATTCTTGAAATTCATGGGATGCTATGGTCAAATAGGAAGAAATTCAAGCTAGTACTTCCACTGTGAGAGAGGCAGACACTCCTCTGCTCCCCTGCACATTAAGCTGGCTGATGCCTGTGCCCCCACAGGAGTGTCTGCTAAAAGAGCTGTGAGGCCATGGAGGAGGAAAAAAGGGTGGTTGGTTGTGTGGAAGATGAGATCTGGGAGCAGAATATATAAACCCAGTGTGAGGTAGACTTTTTGGTCTCTATCTCAACAGTAAATGCTTCAAAATGGTTCACTGGAGATATGGTTTTGTTCTGTGTGTGTGTATATGAGTGAAAGTACCACTCCAGAGTTTCCAGGCATTTTGAAATGTTTGGGGCTTTTAAAGCTCTATCAGCAGCTTTGGTCTGAACTAGGTTTTATGTGTCAGTTAAATTTTCCTAATCCACATATGGGATTCAGGTTTGGGAAATCCACACATTGGATTCAGGTGGAGATTGGCATGTGTGACAAGACCTTTTTTCATGGTTGTCTTTCTACATTCACCCCCTTCTTTCTGCTGAAGAAAGCTCTGAACAAGCTAATGTTCCTACTTGTTTCCTAAGAAGTAAATCTCATGTAAAAGGTAAGTATGCAGCAAGGCAGCTTTTGATCACCTGTCTGCTCCCTAGGTGTACAAAGGGCTGTAAAAACGAGATGTTTTAGTGTTTCTGTTAGTGTGGTAGAGCAGGGGAGCTTTGCCAGAGATTTCTTGTTTGTTGTGTTTTTCTTCTAGATCAGATGCAGAGGTGTTGACTAGGGGCTGCAGTTGCAGCTCTTGCTACAAAAACCAGACATACCTTTGTCTGTCATCGTCTCTTCAGGGGTTCCTGGTTATACAGCAGAGCTGTGAATTTAAGAGAAGCGAAGTTGATCCAGCTCAACTGAACATGGGAAAACAAACATGGAAAAGAATGTGCTAGAGAATGAAAAAAGAGAATTACTCTCCAGACCCAAATTATGCTTTGCTAGGTAGCAGCTGTCTGGCATTCACAGATTAAACAGCACTCAGCTAACATGCAGTGACAGTGATAGCATGTCCTCTGCTTTGCTTTGAGTGCATGAAATGAGGAATTAACTCTCCCATGCTGAAAGCCATAAAAGTATCCGGAAGTATGTATTTACTCCTAACAAACATTTGAATTTGTCTGTTGTTTTCAGTACCTGTTCTATGGTTTATGTGACAATGCAGAATTAACGGTGTTAATGCTACTTTATAAGTCAAAAAAGTGAAGTAGTTTTTTATAAAATGGCTCTTTGAACAAATGGAGTTTGGCTCTGAAAGATTTTATTAAATACACGATTGGTTCTCAGTGATTTGGTGCATTTCATGGTTTTCATAGCCTCTTCTAAATGTAAAGATTTGTGTGGTCTTTTGTCTTCCAGCATTCTATGTGGAACCCAGGGAGCCTAAAGGAAGCTGTGCAGCTAGTGGAATGATTCCCTGTGTAGCTGAAAGTATGTAAGTATTAGATGTTTGCTTACAAGATCACTTGTCCAGCACAATTGTTAGAGCAGTGATTGCTTCTGCTTCAGCAGTGGCAGTGATCCTCTCCTGCCTCCCCAATGGGAAGCTCTGTGTATCTGTTCAGAGCTGGAAACAGACAGAGCATCCATGATACTGTTCCCTACTCTCAGCTGTTTTTAAGTCAAGAAGTCATGTATCCCTGTTCCTTAAAAGGTAGGTAATGCATAGTGGAATTCTGTAAAATTCTTACAGACTATGCTCAAGTGTTTGTGAAAAGCTGAGGCTGGGTTGAGGCTTCGTTAAGCTCTAGCAATGTTGTCTTTGCCTTAGCTAGTGAAATGCTACTTGGAAAGGGATTTAATGCTTGGCTGAGCTGTCTCCCCTTTTGTTACGAGATTTCCTAAATTTGTCTTTGAGATCTTCTTGAACATATGGAAAGGTTTTTCCTCTACTCTCTTGATAATTTCTGTGTTTTGAAACTCATTATAAACACCTTCTGATGCAACACTTTATTAAACAGCATAATGCTTGTTTTGCTTGTTATTCTCTGGACATATCCAATAATTTCTATTACTACAATAACATCAGTCATTGAAGAAAAATACAGGGTTACTTAAATATCTCCTTTGCATCTTCTCTCCTCCTGCCAGCTCCCCCCCCACTTCATTGCTGCTGTTTTCAATTGTGCCGTGGTGTGCTTGTATGATTGAGAGTTATTACTGAGTCACTTTGTTTTGCTCCCTTCAAATTTTGGGTTATGTGTGATCTGGTCACTTGAAAATGGAGGAAAAATGCTGCAAATTCCTTACAGCACTTAGAAAAAAATCCCCCACAAAACCCCCACTAAATCAAAAAGCCCCACCAAGCATTAGCCAAGACCTTTGTAATCTTCTCTAGGTTTTCATTTAATGTGTGGGCCCATATGGCTCTGCACATCCTTTGTTCTTAGAGGGTGACTTTCCTTTGGCTGGCTGTATTCACCAGCACTCATCTTCCTGTGTTCCCAGCTGCTGACTCCTTTCTAGAAAGGTGCAGAGAACGTCATTATGGATCTCTGCTTTGCAGTTCCTGTGATGTGGAAGACGGCCTCATGGGCATCTTGGTGATTCATATGTACTGGAGATCATTGCTCAATACTTTTCTGAGTAATAGACTTCTTTGGGAGCACTGCATCCTGAAGTGCTGAGCACATTCCAACCTTAGCCCTGAATTTTGATCCTTTTTAGTAGAACGGCAAAAGCAGTGGTCGCTGCTGCCTTTTATGTCTTGCTTTTGTGCTGTACAAGCCTCTTAGTAATTTTGCTCTTGGACACTGATGCTTTTGGGAATTGGTGCTTTGCCACCAATCCAGTGTAACCTTTGGGTACAGAGGAACTTTATACTCGTAGTTCCTGATCCAGCTGGGAGAAATCTCTCTGCAGGTCCTGGCGCTCCCGCAGCTGGGACACTCGCTGTGCTCCGCAGCCGAGCGCACGGCTCTGATCACCTTCCTGAGGCTGCTCTCTCCTGCTCGCTGTACGCTGCCTTCACTGCAGCTCCTGATGCTGCAATTAGATCCTCTCTCCAGCCTTCCTTAACAAAAGGGCCGGCTTCTCCCACTTGTTTCTGTCTCCTTCCGAGGCTCTTGTTCCTTTCATGCCTTGAAACCTGAGTCATGTAGGAAGCGGAGGTGACTAGTTAGTGAAGTGGATCCAGCTCAGTGAAGGCAATTTACAGAAGGGTAACTGATGGAGTGCCAAAAGACTTTTCTCTTACAAAACCAGATACATGCACAAGCTGCCAGCGGATGCAGTCTGGATTTTTTTTTCCAAAGCTGGTTTTGCTATTTTTGGGGTAGAATGCTTCTAAGTATCTGGCACATGGCATCAAGTTTCATGTAGAAGAAAAGTGAGGAATTGCAGCAACTGTACATCAGTATCTTCTAGTGTTCGTTCATAAGGAGTAGGACTGTGCTCTGAAAACCTCCTCGGCAGGGAGGAGAAGGAAGAACTCTGTTACTGCGGGGAAGAGCAGTGCTAGCAGTGCCCAGGCAGTGGCTGTTCAGGAGCAGCATTCAGCTCTTTGTAAGGCAAGTAGGAAGGAGTACAGGAAATGTGTTTGTTAGAGGGGTGTGATGTGAAGGAGGTGGTTAGCTTGCACTCTAGGGGTTAATGCTACCAGGCTTGCTTGTTTTTGGAAACTGCTCGTGGGACACTTCTCTCCTCTAAGTATTGTAATGCTCTTTTTGTGACAGCAAATGTCTTTAAAACCCATCAGTTTCATCACATTGGTGATGTCACTTTGTAAACCTGAGCATTAGATTATCATCATTAATACAAGCTGTTGCTTAGGAAGCATGACAGCATGAGTCACTTGTATTAGGAAATTATGGACACAGTATGTCAGTCTTGCAAACTGCCTTTTTAAAAAAAAACTTTAAATTGGGATTCCTCAAGTGAATTTGATTAATCTGTCAGTTATGATGTGTGTGATTTGACTGCTTTAGAGGAAAGTACTGTTCACTAATCGGCAGCTGTTCCTCAACCTGCCCATAGGGAAAAGCTGTTCCAAGTCACCAATAGCTAATAACTGCTGTTACATCTTTGAGCAGAAAGTTTTCTATACTACCTGAACTCTGCTTTAAACTCTAATACTAGTCCGTACTCAGAATTTTTATTCTGTTCTTTTACCTGCATGCTTTTCTCTAAAGAAAAATTTGTCCAGTGTGGTGCTAGATGCCTCTGAGAAACTGATGGAAGAACAAGAATTAGTGTAGATTGAACATTTGAGTTCTGATGAATTTAAAGATGGGGGTGGGGGGCAAAGCTGGTATGTGGGAGTTAATCACTAAGCAGTTTTTACACTCTCTACTAACATCCTGTTTGTTTTGGTGTAATGAAATAATGACTGGTGTAGACTGGAGAGGACGATGTTGCTCAGGCACCTGGCAGCACAGAAATCAGTGCCAGGCTGTGCTTTGCAATTCACAGAGCTGTGAAGTACTAAGGACCAGTGAAATTGTCTTATGGATTGTTTATATTGACATGCATATTTTTATGAATCCTTTAAGATAATTATTAATTAAATCAAACTTTGCTTGCCTGTAAAAATGATGCTGCAAAGTTCATCTTTGAAGCATTGTGATGAAAGAATTTATAATATGTTTGTTCCTTTGGCTGCTTAAAGGGACTGGGGAGGGAAAGGGAGGCCAGGTAGTCAAAACCAGCATCTTGGCTGTTGTAGTTCCACTGGCAAAATTTTTTGCTCATGAAGCTGCACACGTGCTGTTTTGTCAAAGCAGGTATAATGGCTGAGAGAAGATTTGTTTTTGTAATCCTAATGTCTGAGAATTCATCTGTACTTGCTGCTGCTGTTGGTTTACAGCTTAAAAGAGGGGTTCAGTCTCAGTAAAGCTTTGCCTAAGAAAGAATACAGTAAAACTAACATGACAGCTATTGTATTTCTTAATTTTTAAATTTTTATCTCTCTTCTTTCTTGTTCTAATTCTAAACTGGAAGCTGTACACAAAGTCAAGGCAAACCCAATTTTTATGTTTGAAGCTTTTGCCTAACTGACAGCAGAGGTGAAATGCAAATGAGTGGGTAAAGGAAGAATATGATAAGCAGTTGCTTTCTTGGAGCTGACATTTCTGAGAAATGTAGTGTCCATGGTGTGGCTGCTCGCTGATAGGGCAGTGTCAGAGCATTAGCTGGGTTTTAACAAGGAAAATTGGAGAACCCTTTTCTGCGGGTAAAATATCTTCTCCAAATATGCAGGGCCTTGTGATTTATAAAAAGAGAGCATGATGAAATCATTTTGGCATTTTAATTTTTATTTTAAAAAAACCCCTCTGAACTGGAATTACTACTTCTTATCTGCATGTGTGTCTGTCTGAAGAAGTTTCATTAAGGAGGCCCCCTCCCCTGTCTGTCTCCTTACCTGAAGGGAGGAGCCCACTTGAAACAATGAACAATTCCCAAACACCCTCTTGCGTAAGAAGTGTTGCCTCCTTTCTGCAGACATATTCTGTGTATGTTTTAAATACAAAATCCTAGATTCCAAACTTTGTTCAAAAACAAACACACAACTTCCACTCTCCTCCTCCCAAAAAACAGCCAGCAGCCAGCCCCCTCCTCCCCCCCTCCTCTGAGAAGTCCCTTTTGCTGATTTGCTGAAGGTACAGTCTAGATCCAATGCTTAGGTCTCTGCCAGGTTGTCCCATCAGTGTTCCCGTCCTCCCTGCCTTGCTTTGTTTCAGTGTTTTATATTCTATGTATAAAATGGGGGTATACTTTTAAAAACCATTTCCTTTAAAATATTTCTGGGTTAGACTAGTCTGTCGTGATGAAGCCTGTACATGAATCAACCTCTTTGTAACCTATGCTGCAGTAAGAATTTTAGGAATTTCCTTTATTAGGACCCGTTAGTATAGTGCAGCCACTGAGTGAGCTGGATTGATTTCTAGGTAAAACAGCCTGAAATTGCCTGAAATTTATGGCATATGCCAGCCTTGTGTACGCTGCTCCTTTTCAGTACACAAAGCTTAAATATCCTGAAGTCAGTCGCTTAATGGCAAATGTTATCCCACATTTAATACATCAGATATTTGTAGAGAGACAGCAGTTTGACTCTGAAACTGTTTTTCAGGTTAGCTGAGTGCTGCTAATGGCATGGTGAGATGTGTTGAAGAGCAGCTGCGAGGGTGTCCAAGGGCAGGGGGACCACGCTAGGAGCTGGGCTTGCAACATCATGGGCCAGTGTGTCACCAAGTGCAAGAATCCTTCTTCTACCCTTGGCAGCAAAAATGGGGAAAGAGAATCTGGCAGCAAGTCCCACAGCAAGAGAAGTGCAGTCCACAAGGACGACCACGGCTCGGCTTGCGGGAAGGCTTCGGGAGACGTTCTTGTGAATGGGACAAAGAAAACAGACACTGCTGTAGAGTCCAGTCAGCCTCCGACGATTTCTGGAGATACAAAGAAAGACTCTGTTTGCAGTGCAGAGGAATCTTCTCTTCAAAGGATTGGGGAGTTGTTCAGGAGGTATAAGGACGAGCGGGAAGATGCCATACTGGAAGAAGGAATGGAACGATTTTGCAATGACCTCTGTGTTGATCCCACTGAATTTAAAGTACTAGTTTTGGCTTGGAAATTCCAGGCTGCTACCATGTGCAAATTTACAAGGTTAGTTCTTGTAGAACTTGTAATTATTTTCATATGTTAAAGTGTATCCTGTCAGCAGTATGTTGGAGAGACAGCCTCTTTAGCTTCACTTACTTATTTCTTCTTACACTTGTATTTTGATCAAATTAATTCCTACCACTGCAGAAGGTAAGCTTTGAATTGTCTTCTTTTCCCTTTCCCCTCACACTGGATTTCAGAAGATGTGATTTTGGCCATTATGCTGCTAGTGATGAACAGTGTAGTGAGATTCTGTAGACATTAATTTATTCTTGATTTACCAAAAGCAATTTACTGTATCCAGTATTATCTTGGTGATGAGATTGGACACTGAAATTAATTTTTCCTCTAAAGTAATGTGAGATTCTTTAGTAATTGCTACTAACTCTGTTAGCAGTCTGTGAAAGAATGACAGAATTGTTCCTGTCCAACCAGTGTTACACTTAATGTCTTTTTCCAGGGGTAATCCTGTTAAAGCATAGAGAGGGAAGGAAATGTGAGGGTTTTGACACTGGTAGCTGTTTCATACCGGCTGACAAATGATTGCTGTTCAGAGTGCTGTCTGCCCTGCTGGACAAGGGGCTCAGTCAGCAGGCTGACAGCATGTGTGGAGCTACAGGAAACAATGCACGGGCTAGAACTTACCCCACAAAGCCCACAAGCAAGCCCAAACTGCAGCAGCCTCCCTCAGCTTGATTAGCAATGTCCAGGTAAGAGCAAGTAAAGGCTGCCTACAAGGACTTGCAGGGAGAGAAGGAATTTTTTGGTTTTTAGGCTACCTAGATTGGTTTGAGTAATGCTGCCTATTTTTACTGAGCTTGTAACTTTCAAAATTACTTTGGTGTTCAGAGCTTTGACCCAAGCCTCTGCTGTGCACTGAACAGCATCTTCAGAGTCTTTGTGGCTGTGGGTGTGTGTCAAAGGATGAGTTACTCTGGAATGCAAATGTGGATTTATTGGAGGTAAATGCTAAGATGGTAAAGGAATTGTAAGTAGTGTCTGTGATTCTGCACAGCTACCATGAGTATTATAAACGTGGTTTTAATTTCCTTGGAGAGGAGGACAAATGTAGTGATGAGAGGTTACATTTGTTGAAGGGCACGCTCCATCGTACAGGTGCTGATGGACTTCCTCCATCAAGGAAAACAACGTGGTCTGTTCTCCTGAGTGCTGCTCCATGTCTTGTCTTCCCTCCAGCCCATCCTGTGTCAGCCTGCTGCCTCTCCTGGCTGGTTGTAACACTTGCTCAGGAGCATCAGAGAAGCTGGAGCTAAAGGTGTACCCACCTGGCCCCTTGGTACGGGACTGGTGCTTGGAGCAGTGTTGATACATTGTGCCAGAGCCCCTGTTGGTGCCCTGCTCCCTTCTATGCTCTCAGCAGGTGCCTTGCTGAGCAGCACCAGTGGCTCCCTTTTGGTTTTGCAGGCTGGAAGAGCAACCAAAAACCACAGGAAAAGCAGAAGTGAACTGCTCTGTCCCTTGCAAACAGCTCGCCCAGAGCATGGGCATTTAGACGTGGGCAGTATTGAATCAAGTTGGGGTAAATGTGTTAATTTCAAACATTTGGAATTTCTTCTGTGGTAAATTAGAGTCACTTTTTATTGTGAAAGGCATTCCAGGATGTGGAAGTGTCCAGAAAAGCCAGAGAGCAGAATCTTTCAAACGCTAACGGTGCCCCAGCAGACCTGGGGGTGGAGTGTGCTTCCCCAGGCCTTAAGGGAATACCTTGGAACTGTCTCTCTTTCCAGTAGCTCCCGCTGCCAAAACCTTTGTGCCACTGGGGCTGAGGGTACACCTTGTCTTCTCCAGATGATCCTCTTGGCTTTGATGTAGCTGAATGGAGACGGGACGTGTTTGGCGCACAAGGTCGGTGGGAAGGGCTCGCTCTAATTTGTCTTCTCTTGCTTAACAGGAAGGAGTTTTTTGAAGGCTGCAAAGCAATAAATGCAGACAGCATTGATGGCATTTGTGCAAGGTTCCCCAGCCTCCTAAACGAAGCCAAGCAGGAAGATAAATTCAAGGATCTCTATCGTTTCACCTTCCAGTTTGGCCTGGACTCTGAAGAAGGACAGAGGTCACTACATCGGGAAATAGCCATTGCCCTTTGGAAATTAGTCTTCACCCAAAACAAGCCCCCTATTTTGGACCAGTGGTTACACTTCCTAATCAAGAACCCCTCAGGAATCAAGGGAATCTCCCGGGACACGTGGAACATGTTTCTAAATTTTACTCAGGTGATTGGACCGGACCTTAGCAACTACAGCGAGGACGAGGCCTGGCCGAGTCTCTTCGATACCTTTGTGGAGTGGGAAATGGAGCGAAGGAAAAAGGAAGAGGAAACCAAATGTATTCTGTCCTCGGACACGGAGGGCCTGTGTGCGGACGAACAGACTTAGCGGTGGCGGAGCAGCAGTGACAAAAGCAACTTGTTGCCCTTCATGAAATGTAAACTCTGGATGTTTCTGGAAATTACCGAGGCTCCAGATTTTTCTACTTTACACCTTTTTCTGCCTTGTCTTTGAAAGGGCTCTAAAATGCTGTATCATGTTTTAGGCACTTTCTTAATTTTGGTTATTCCTTTTACTCTTGCCCTGAAATATTTGATCCTGGCTACAAGTTAAGCATTTTTGGGGTTTTGTTTTTTTTTTTTTTTAAGACTTCAGATTAGTATAAATAAGTCTGATACTTCTTGCACAATGTAGATCTTTTTAGTTAGGTTAAATTAACATTGCTAAATTATACAGTGCCAGATTAAGTTTTTCATACTACATCTGTCAGGGCAGGTCTGTACTGTGTGTAGTGCTGTTTACATTGTTGAAATTTTAGGCTGTAATAATTTTAAGGTTTTATACCAAGATGAACAGCAGTGTTAACTATAAATGCATTAATCCTGGGTAATAAGGCTCTAAAAACCAACGTAAGCAACAGCTTTTTGTAATATGGCTAATTCCCATTTTGAGCTAACTCCTAGTGAATGAGTCCAGATCATTCCTTTTTTTGGACTTTCAAACTAAATGTTGGGATTGTTTTATAAAATTACTGTACCTGTCAGTCAACTGAGTGGTAGATGACAATTTGTATCTAAATCTCTTTACACATCCATGTAATAAAAGAGCAGTACTACCTCAGTTTTATTGAAAGTGGACTTGTTGATGGACTTCCATTTTCTCTGGAAGTTGTATTTTTGTGGTTACATGAGAATATTTTTACTTGACTAAAAGAACCAAAGGTTCTGCTTCTTAAGTTTGCTAAATATTGACAGAAGCAACACAAATCCTAAGTCTTCAAGGAAAACTGTGGTATAATTCTGCTTTAACTTGTTTGATTTATACCTAAAGTATTACCTTACTTGTCTGGCAAGCACAGTACTTCTATATAAGGAACTATCTTTTGCATTAATATTGACAAACCAATTTTTTAAAGCATATGTTTAATTGCTAAATTGCAGTTAATACTCCACACTTTCTGGAGCAACAATATCGGCATCTGATGACAAAGTGAATTCTTAACGTGTTCTTAATGACAACAGTGTAGATGAGTCATTTTTAGACTGATTTGATAATATTTGGATAGGAGTCAATTTATTATTTTACAATGCCTGTATTGGGACTATTTGCCTGTTGAAATTGTTGTGACTTAAAGGGAGTTTTATTAACACTGGTTGAAACTTTTTTGGTTATTGATGCTACCTTTTTTAATTTTAGTATGTCAACTTTTTTACACCTTTTGGTAAAAGGATTGATTGCCAAGGCTTTCTCTATAGCCAAGTGCTGGCTTAATGAATTTGATATACTTCCGTTACACACCTTTTCTTTCCAGAGCTGCATTTCAGGATCATAAAACAACTTCAACTGAAAAAAACAAAACCAAAACAAACGAAGCCTGGACAGTCATCCATAGCATCTAATGGCTTTTGTGATATAAGGGTTTTAAGGCTAAAGGGAGACAGGTGTTAAGTGGTGAGCTTGTCACCAGGTCCAGGATGTCGGCTTTGCACATCTGCTGTGCCCCAGGGGGGTTAGCAGAGAGAGGAGTAGGATCTGCCCGAGTTGTGGGACTGGCTTTGCTGGTGTGCAGCCCTGCAGTAGCTTGGCTCGGAGGTCATAAATCACCAATAAAATGTGGGTAATGCAAACTGTTTAAAAACAAACCCACAAGCCACAGATAGCATCTCTTTCATCTAATAAAAGGAGAGTTTGGATCGTGCTACTCTTGCTGGGAGACAAGCTGTGGAAAACAAATGTGGTTGTTTTAGATGCAGCTGAATCTGTCCCTTTGCAGGAGGAGAGCCCTGAAGTTGTTGTTTTATGGGTAAATACGCCCAAAGCTTTGTCCTTGCTTCTCTAACCTTCTGTGGCACAGAAGTGTTTGGCAGCAAAACCTTATTCTGATTTGGTGAGCAAGGCGGGCCAAAGCACTCGTGCTGGAATCGTTGAATTTATGGTGAGACTTTTGCTGGTGCTGTTATTTTTAAAGGACTAAAATAAATTCCCCAACAGAGGCTGCTTTGTTAGGAAAAGTTCCAAATGGAGACTGATTTGATAGTAAATGAAGACTGTGTTTGTAAGTTTGAGACTCTTCATTCATTCAGCTATTAAATGCTTTGTTCATCCCTTGCTTTTTTTTCCCCTAAAGGAAATTTAAAATGTCCAGAATGTGAAGAGTAACTATTCAAATGGGTAGCCAGTGCATGCATGCACACCAGATCATGGCAGCTTGTGATTTACACTCTAGCATGCAGCAGCTCCAAAGGGTGAGGGACAGAGCTCTTTAAGGAAGGTGTTGATCTTGTGGTTGGAATGTGGACAGCAGTGAGGAAATCAATCTGTAGCACATCAGGCTTGGCCATTTTAATGTATCAGATGTAATACAGCTTCTTTTTAGAGGCAGAGGTGAACACACAGGAAGGGAAAATCAGGTTTCCTGTTGGGGGAAGGACATACCATTCCCAGTGGCTGAGTCCCACGTGTTCAGTGTGGGGGACAGCCCTGCTCCTGTTCTGCTGCTTCCAGCCAGGCAGGAGCAACTCCACCCACTGGGCAGGGTGCTTGCAAAAATAACCAAATGATCTGTCTAGCAAAGTATCACTTAATTTTAGCCTAATTTCAGTCCTTTAATTACCATTTACAGGATGCAAACCAGACCTGTGTCAGTTTTAAACTCCTGGAGCAGGAGCTGAAGGTGCAGCTCTTTGGCAGTGCTGGCAGTGAGCGAGGCCGTCAGACCTTCTCTTGGGTGGTGATTTTGTGATCCCAAACGAGACTCGCCCGGACTCTGTAATGCTGGGGGTAGGCTGTGGGATTTGTGTGTGTTTCTGAGAAGTCTTTAATAATATTGGAGCCTCTGAAAATACACTTTTTTAATGGTTAAACTGTGAATATCTGTGGAACAGGCCAAATATATTCACTCTTCATTTTTATATATTCTTCATTGTGTAGGGCACAGGACTGTAAGTGAGCAGTGATTCTGATGAAATCCTTGAAACCATTGCAACTGTTCCATTTTTAAAAAAATTAGATTATGCATTAGGAAACTTTATGCATGTAGTGAATCTGCTGCAACTTGGGATAAATAACTATAGATAACTATATAGATAGAGTAATATACTGGAAAACTGGTCTGACATCCACAATCTGTGGCATTTTACTGCCTTCTCTTATATGCAAAGAAATACAACTCCTCTAAACTTTAGTCCCTAGTAGAAAAACACTGACCACCTACACCATATTATAGTTTGCAACACCTTTAAAATTTGGCTTCCATATCAACTGGATGCTTAATTGTGCTAATTTTTACTTGCGTTGGGTGCATTTCTGAGGTCAAAGACTATCTATTGATTCCAGTAAGGATTTGAAAGATCCCACCCATAGCTGGCCATAAAACATGACTGAGGAAATGAGTTGGGATTGAACACCAAATTGTGAGTTTACTTGCTGCTGGTGCTATTCTACACGGAGAATTGCAGCTTTTTAGTACTGTGCAATGCTGGTGAAAGGACCAGAGGAGAATGGCTGAAGGTGTGGCAGGTGACTGTGGGAGCTGCTTCCCCGGGCTGACCCAGCAGATGTCCTGGATCAGCTCTGAACCAAGACAGTTCTCAGCCAAGCACAGTTCAGAGCATGGAATGAGCTCAGGCTGCTCTGCTGAGGACGGAGTGGCTCTGGTTGGTGGCAGAGGGATGCAGCCCCTCCTCCCGTGGACAGGGGGTGGTCACAGTGCTGGGGGCAGCAGCAGCTTTACTGGGTGAGTTGTGTTTCGCTCTCTGTGTGTCCATCAGAGCCTGGAGAACCCACGGATCCAGGAGCAGCCTGTCACTCGTGGTTGCCAGACCTATGCACTGACCAGTGACCTTAGACTTTCCGTGACACTGTCAGCATAAGTCTCGTACTTACAGTGCTAAGCCTTGTTTCCAAAAAAAGCCCAACAAAGTTAAAGAAACCATGTAGTTAATAGCAACCTCAGTTGTGATATAGTTTGTTGGCTGAGGTTACATCATTCCCATTCTTTGGTAAATAATAGTCATTGTGAGTTTCTGGGTCTTGCAGCCTTGTGTTCTGCAGTGTGATCCTTTTTTGGAAGGTCCTCAGTAAACTGGGCACCCAGTTCTTCCCTTGAGCCCACTCTGCTCAAAGTGTGTGCATGTGAATTTAGCCTTTCTTATTAAAAAGGAAGATGCTTAACCTGAAACTCAGAATTCTTCAGGGTAGTGCTTCAATATAGAGAAAAACATATTTTTTCAAATAAGTATTAAAGCAAAGTGTCTGCTTAAATTTTGTTGTGTGCAAACAAACCCACCAGTGTTAACATTTTCTCTCTGGATTATTGAAGATTGAGCCTTTGGTTTTATAGTGTGAACTGAAGTGAAATTAATGAGATTGTCAGACAGAAAGAAGGCTGTAACTCCTTCACCATGAAGTACATAGGTATCTCTACCTCTTGTTCTTAGACTTGAACAGTTTAAGGCTACCATCCTTTTGTCCCAGGATTTTATGCCTGGATGAGTAATCTATTTTTTTTAATTGACCCAAGTTAAGTATTATCTATTTGCCATAGTTCTTGGTATCCTGCGTTTAACCTGTATGCAAAGGACTCTTTGGAAGGGGGCCGGGTCAAGCTGCAAACAAGAGTTGGTCCTCCCGGGTGCTACTTTTGGAGTGCAATAGAGCGAGCGAGCAGAGCTGCGTGGCCTGTGGCTCCGGGGCTTCTGTCACCACACATCCTCCTCCCTGGTCAGGCTGCCTGGACTGACAGTGAATTGAAGATGGAGCAGCTGCTCCCCAAGAGGGAGCCATCAGCCTTTTCATTTGCCCTTGAAAAGCTTTAGGAACCCACCTGGTGCAGTGCCATGAGTGTATTTTTCTTTTAATCAAAAATACCGTGTTTTGTTCCATGTTGGACTGGACTTGTAACACCCAGCAAAGATGGGAGCTGCGAAAGCGCAAAGGCTACACGCATCCTTTATCTCCCTGAGGTCAGAATCCTGCTCAGGATAAAACCCTTGTGCTTGAGCAAAGCTGGAGCGTTCTCAAGGGAACTGGAGATGCCGCGGTGGCTTTGGTGCTCAGCTGAGTTCATTGATGCATTGGGCTGTTCTTTTCCATGCAACACATCCGTGTCCTTCCATTGCTCCCCCAAAGCAAAGTGCAACACAGTTGCTGTCACGGCACATGCCCCCTAGTGCGATGCTGTAGCAGCTGCTGCTGCAGGATTCCTCCGGCCTGAGGGCTGGTTTTGGGGTGTGACCTCTTGCACTATCGGGACGGGCACGTATTTCAGGAGAACGGGGGACCTGTGAGACAGTAGGTAAAAGGAGCATGTACGTTCTTGTCCTAACAGCTTGCCTTAAATCACTGACATTGCAGCGGTTCCTTGCTACTATTGCAATCCTCAGTCTTTGAAAATCCAGCAGGTTCTGTAGGTAATACTGTTTTTTGGTTAATTTTTAGTAAGTTTCTATCTTTGCATAATTGCACTCTTCAGATAAGCCCTTTTTGGATGACATGTCATTTCACACACAGGAAAAAAATCCATCTCCAGTGTTTGTGCTGTAAAGTGTTTCTTTTTTCTCCCCTGTAAATTATATCTGGACTAAAGGTTGCCTACTGTTGAAGCAGCGTGTTTACTTGAATGTTGCCATTTTATGCAGTTAGAGCTGCTGACTCTTGCTCTTCTCTGGGCCCATGAGTGGAGATTGTGTGACCAGAGGTGGCAAACCTGCACAGAGTATCGGTGGAGCTGAAGGCTGGCTGCTACTCCCATGTGTGTTACACCTTAGAGGACTTCACAGATTAGTGCTCCCTATTTTGAAGTTGTGACTTTTTAAGTCATGCTAAACAAAGTTATTTAAAAATACACTTGCTTTCTTATCTGTAAGTTTGAAGTAGTCTTTAAAAAAGAGATGTGCTGGCAGGAGGGTTGGAGGGCCTTGTGCTGTTAGTTGTTGAGTAACTCAAGTTCCAGGAGCCATGGATGGGACTGGCAGGATCCTGTCCTGAGCCAGCGCTGTTGGGGTTTCCACTGGCTGCTCTTGAGGGCATGAAGCAACTGCAGGGCCTTGATGGGCTGTGTGGGGAAGGGTCAGCCTGGGAGCGCTGCTTGGTGCAGCCTCGTTTCTTTCTTGTGGATCTTGAGGCCCCAGCTCAGCCTCAAGTCCCCCTCTATGGAAGGGATGCATTTTGGTAGTGTCTGCTCCCAGAGAAGTCACTCAGGGTAACTGTGGAAGTAACGGGAGCACGGCTTTGCGTGGCTGTCACTGTGCCTCGAACGAGCACCGCTCCCTGCTGGGCCTCTGGGCTCCTCAGTAAACCAGCAAGGGTGGGCAGGGTCAGATCTGCCGGTCTTTGTGCCAGGGGTGTTTTGCCTTTTCAGACTTACCCAGGAGATAACCCTGTATGAGCCAGTTCTCACTCTGGGAAATGATGAATGTGTTGCGTGTCACGGAGCAGCCCCGTGGTTCCTCTTTGGGACAGCAGGATCAGAAGTGCTGTGTAAATGTAATGCTTGAAAACAGCTGGAGTAAATTCTGTTTCGTGTAGGATTTTTTTTTCAAGGGGATGCAGCCAAATTTGAAACCTGATCTAGAGGAAGATTGGGAGAATTTCAGGACAATGCATCTACTGAATCCCAATCTACTGAATTGGTTTGTAGTTTTACAGTTACTTTGCTTACGTCAAATTTTCTCACCATTGGTGTCTGGAACAGAATGGAACCAGCATCTTATGGAATGTGCAATCTAAGGCACAATGCAAGTAGGGTGTGATAAGAAGGTTGTCTTTACTTGATAGCAATCCTGAGTGCAATGTTTTTGTTGTGTCCCTTTTGGAAGAAGAGCATTAAGTACAGTCTGAGGTTTTTCTTTTCTTATAAGCAAAGCATTGGTTTGTCCATTACTGACTTCTTGTGAAATTTGTGCCAGATGTATATTAAATATTTTGGTGCTTTTTCTAATCCAAGCTGCCATTCATTTACCTGTGAGATTATTGTACTTCTGTATATTTAAATGACCAATCCCTTAAAGAAAAAAACAAAAAAAATTCCTTTAGTCACAATGTATCCTGACTACTGTAGCTTGTAAATGTTCCAAAGCTTCTGGGTTTCCTGTATTCCAGTAAGGTCTGAGGGGAGGGGAACAGCTACAGAAATCTCACCCACTGGAAAGGGAACTTGCACGCTGTTCTGTGCGTTACTGAACAAACGAGTAACATTTGTGGTGTTTACATAACGACACGTTGGTGTTCACTTTTTTGTGCTCAAGCTTTGTACAGAATGTCTTATTTAAAGCTGAAGTCCTTTTTACATTTTTCAATTAAAAAGGGACAAATTACTTATTTTTTCATGCCTATGAATAGGACTCTTGCTAGTTTTATTGTCATGTGAGTTTCTCAAGCAGGACTCCTGGATGCTCACTAAATCCTTCCTGGTCCTTGCCGGGAGGTGACCACATCATTTTTAAGTGTGTGAAAGGAAAACGAGCTGGTTTTTTTCAACTTTGCAGTGCAAGTATCTGCAACAAGGAGATGCTGAATGTGAACAGCCTGAACAGGAGCGAATCCTTAGAGGGATGAGTGCTGCCCTTCACCCCCTGCCCTGAGCTGCCTGAGGCCCTGCGCTGCGCTGGGCTGGCTCAGCAGCAGGGACTGGCTCCCTTGCACATTCTGTGATGTTGGTGCTTGTGCCAGTTTGCAAGAGCTGCAGCCAAAGGATGCCAGGCTCACTTGGAGTGGCCAAAGTACCAAAACCTGGCTGCATTCATCTTGCTGAACAATAGATTTAATTTTCAGGTGGCTTTTGTCATCAGTGACTCCTGCCCACTCACTGCTGCTTCTGGGCTTGTGCTGAACTTGCCTTTCTCCTGCTTGCCTGTATTTGTGCCTGCTCGTCCGTGCAGCAATTCCCAACTTCCAAATCCCAACGTAAGGAGAGAGCCCAGTGCAGTGAACTTGGGGTTGGAAAGTAGGAGGGTGTAAATATTCCATCAGCTGTATTTAATAATTTGTGGAATTATAACTATTTCAACTTTACTTTTGCCTATTCCAATTCACGTGAAAAAACCCCTCATCTCATGGTCAAATCTTTTAACAAACATTTCCTTTTAATTTTTCAATTTTTTTTCTGAGTGGCAAAAGCTCTTCTAAGCATCCTTGTGCTTGGAAATTCTGTATGTTAACAAGACATGCTCCAGCAGCCTCTATTTTAGGTGGCAGTGGCTGCAAAGGACGGGTCTGGAGCTGTCAGGTTGCAAATCACCTTATCCTGCTTGCAGCCCCCTGTGGAAAGCCACGCTGTGCAAAGTCCACACAGCCGTGTGCTTTCCTTAAAACCTCCCTTGCCCCTCCCACAGCCACACCGAAACTTCTTTTTTCTTTTTTTTCTTTTGTGTGTGAGGGGAGGTCAGGGAGGGAAGAGAAAGTGGAGATTGTCCAAGAAGTGTGAATCACGGATTCCTCCCTTCCATGGACTCAGTACAGCACTTTCCCGGAAAGGAGGCAGCGACTCCAGTTCAGGAGTTGGCACCGCACGGTTCCAGAAATCCACACAGTTCTGGGGCAGCTGTTAACTGCTGAGCAGCTGCTGCAGGTTCTGCACTGACCTGGCTGGCTGGTTTAGGGCCTGGGCTGTTCCAGGGAAGATGCCCCAGCTGGTAGCTCGGTCTCCAGCAAGGAATGGCATCCCACAGGCCCATCCTGCCCGGCTCCTGTGGAGCACTGCCCCGCTTTGTCCCAGCACCTGCCTGGCTCAACCCTCCCACAGCAAGAAGGGTTAATGGAAAAGGTTTTGTGCTTTAAGACATTTTGAATGGCTTTTATTTTTAGACTTTGTAGAAGATACAGAGTGAAAGCCTATTGTTCTTATGGTAAGAGATCTTTACAAAGACATCAATATTTAAAGTAATTTAAAATATCTTAACAAAAGACTTTGCTTAAAAACTTGGCAGTTTAACAAGCACTCCTCCCTTCATCATTTTTTATTCCCATCAGACCAAGGCCAGATTGTGATCCATGCGTGCTGCAACACAAACAAGAGGTGTGTTAGTTGTGCTCAGTTCAGCCTTCACGCACATAACCTTGCTGGGCTGGTACTGGGAGGCCTGCAACCCCCAGGGTCAGCACATTGAAAAACTAATTCTTTCTCTACCCCACAATTATTTGGCATCGTTTTTAATCAAGAAGCCTCCTCTCAACTGTTGGTCCTCTGGGAAACAGTAATACAGGAACCTCACTTGGCAAGAAACCCCTTCCCAGCCTGAGATGGAGTTCCCATCTAACGCACTCAGCAGCCTGAGAGCGTGAGCCAGGCTCTGTGGGCTTCCACAGGCTCCCTGTGGGCAGAATCCTGAATCCACCTGTTCTGCTGGTGGGATTCCTACCCCTCGGTGATGGAAGCTTGTGCTAAGTGAGAACAGTTGGAAATGGCCCTCGAAAAGGAAACTGGGACACGCTGAGCCCAGTGAGTGCTGCAAAGGACACACGGTGTGGCCTGCAACTCAGTGGACATATTTGGGTTTTCTCATTTTTGTCCATCACATAAGGGCATGAACCACCTCCCTGATCAGCTGTGGCTGAAGCACATACATCGGGGCACCACAACACAACAACTGGTAGGTGAGGCCTTGGCTGCAGTTCATTAGGTGGTTTTAAAAACTAAACAACCCCACCAAAACCTTCCAAAAAACCTGCTTGCTGTGGAAACTCTGCTTGATTCTCTCATGGCCACGTAAAAAACTCACCTCACTGTCAATGGGGATGAAACATCCACCAGGGGAGGTGGGTGAACTGATAAGATCTGTACAATTAATCAACACTGTGGACCCTCAAATACATGAACTGTGGCTCAGGCCTGCTTTGTGGGCAGAACATAGGGCTGAGGTTTTATTGGCCCGACATGAAAGTCAGATTAAGTACAACAGCTTCTTCAGCCTTTCTCTTGGGCTTTCTCTTCCTTGTGTGGGGCTTTAATTTTTAATAGATTAAGATACAATTATTCGGCTCTTTATTTTCCTTGGTTCTTTGCAAAATCAGTAGCAAGTTACCTGTTCACGCCAGGAAAGAGCACAACGCACAGGGTGTTATTCTGCAGGCTTCTATAAAGCTTTTTGATACGGTGGTCTAACTTCTTCACCTTTTTCCTTAGATCCTGCTCCTGCATTAGAGAATAGAAGCATTGAAATCCCTCATTCATCAGCAATTAACTTTTGAGTGTGTGGGGAGGCTGACCTGTGGGATGGCACAGGTGAGGGCAGCAGTGATGCTGCTTCTGCCTGGCACTTGGCAGTGCAGTGGCCCAGCTGCAGGGAGAACCCCCTGCCCTGCTCAAACGGCACCACAGCTGCCTCCAGGTGAAACTGAGAGCTGCACCTCCAGAGCTCTCAACTAGAACTCTTCATTCCTGTGCAGCCACACAGCCACTCACCTCTCCCTGTGCCCCATCAGCTCTCCAGTGCCAGCCTTCAGTTCCTGGGCAGCACCCCCCTGCCCTGTGCAGTTATGCTGGTTTTCAGGCTATGCACTACCCTGCAACCATCACGTTATCTCACGTGGTATTACCTCTCAAACTGCTCTGTGGGAACACCCTTGGCAGCGCCGTTGCTCCAGCACAAGCAGCCCCTTCTGTCACAAGCAGCTCTGCACCTCAGTCAGCTCCAAGTTACCACTCCAGGTTCCCAGGGCAGCCCCTCCTCACTAACTGCAACAAACATCAGCACAGCCTCACACTCACAGAGTCAGACAGCTGCTCCATTTTCTCATAGAAGATGTGTTTTCCTTGTTTGCCATTGCTGTGATTCATTTGCCAAATCCATCTCCAGAGGTGACCTGGAGCAAGGGCATTCCTACTTCTTAGCTCGCTACCCTTCATGGTCCATCCATTTATAGCTTCAAGGGCATCCACGGCACTCTGGGATTTCTGGAATTCTGAAATGCAAAGAGAAGGGAACTTGCTTTGGCAATGCTCTTGCTGCCCTCCTTGGCACCTGCAAGGCAAGGCTAAAGGTGTGGAGCAGGATGGAGATGAGAAACAAATCACTGCAGCAAGCAGATCCTCATCTTGCTGCAGATAAACATCAGACTCGGAACGCCAGCTGGCTGCAGCAGCACTCACAGAGCTGTTCTCAGCTTTCAGAGGTGATTCCTGGTCTGTGTGAAGCTGCACAGTAGCCAGCCCTCACATGGAAGTACTGGAGCCCATTAGCTACCCTGGAATTTTTCTAAGTAAATGTTTGGGGTTTTTTTAAGCAGGTTTTTTTTCCTTTTAAATATTTAGCTGTAAACTGCTCCTCCAAACAATATGTGCTTTCACTGGAGCATTTTAAACACCATCCCTTTGAGCATACCTGAGTTTCAGTAGTTCTTGCTGTGTCTGTGCAAAGTCCCAAGGGCTGCTGAATGAGCTTACTTCAAGGAAATAAGCAGGCTGTGTGTGAAGCTACTTACTGAGGAAACAGCAGTTCCTGTGCTTTCCACTCTGAAGATCCTTTGGCAGGAACAGTGTTTCCAGGTCTTTCAACTGGCTGAATTCTTCTTGCAAGTCTGTCTCTGTCAATGACTTCTTTAGACCAGCCACATAAATCACACCTTCATTTTCTACATCCAGTTCTAATTCCTTAATCAGAACATTGCAGTCCAGCATTGCTGCAGTGACCGGTCTCTGGACCTGGGGTGGATGCAGCAGAACAAAGAGCGTATCAGCCCACACAGCTCTGTGCTCTGAGCTTCTGTTTTAAAGTATTTTTCTCCCACTACCAAAAGCAGACAGGCTATTTGCCCTCACTTGAAAGAAATATGACTAATGAAGGCTAACTTAATTAGTCATGATAAAGGGAGATCATATTTGTAATGCAGAAACACTATAAAACCAAAATGCCATACTCTGTATAGCCCTGTCACTTGGATCTGCCTTTTAAATCTGCAGCTGGAGGTCAGAACGCTTTCTAACTCCCTTCTGCTGACAGGCAGAAAGGAGAAAAAGAGGGATACAGCCACTTCCTTTGTGCCAGTGGCCCTAAGCTGAGCAGGGACAGGGAGGCTGTAACAGCACAGGCAGCCAGCATTTGCCCAGACACGCTGCTGGGATGTTCCAGAGCCCTGCTGGAGGCTGTGCCTGGGCTGAACACAACTTGTGCTTTTGCTGTTTGCCTTACCTTAATGCAGGATCCTGCTACCTCAGCTCCGTTCAGGCCCTCCACAGCAAGCTGGGCAGCTTCCAGCACTTCGTACTGGATACAGACATATGGCTGGAAACAGAACAATAAAGTACTTCAGGCTTATCACTGAGACATATTAGCCCTCCCTTTTAAAAAGTCAGGCCTCAAAGTTGTGCATTCTTTTAAAAACAGAATATAAAAAAGTTTGGGGGTAATATATGTAACACTCCACATACTCTAGCTGTTTAAAACCCCCTTCAATTAACACAACCCTTTTTTTTCTCCTTTGGCTATGAAAGGCCTTAACGACAAAAAGCACCTCAGCTTCCCCAGTGCTCAAAGTCCTCTGAGCAGCACATGAGCTGCATTTGTTCTTGCCACTGTGTGGAGCAGCTTCTCAGGTACCCTAAATGATTGCAGCTGATGACTAAACTACCAGAAAAACCTCCAGAGTAACCACTGTACCAGAAACTGCTGTTTCTGTGGTTCTAATCCACATCTTTCCAAAAGATTGCTCCAACCTTCCAGGCCTGTCGGCAACCTTTGAGTGCTCCTCACCTGGAATGTTTCAGTTACCACTCTAAGGGACTGGATTGGTCCACACCTCCCAAATTCTCTCTTCACAGACTTCATGCAGAAGTTTTCTTCAAAAGGACCTGCGTAAATTGTCAGCATGTCAGTCAGCTTGCTTCTCACCTGTTGGAACACAGATTAGAGAAGGCACTTCACAAAGCAAAGGAACTAACTGCTTGGTGCCTCCTGATAAATCACATCTCTTTACAAGCTCAGCATGAAGACTGTTCTCAAACAAAAAATAATACCTTTTCATAAAGTCCAGCATGAAGGTGAGATGCAATGTACTCTGGACCCAAACTGAACTGAATGATACTGAATTTGGACAGGGGAACATCTTCCAAGGCTCTCTGAAGAATCTGGAGGGGAAAGAGCATACAAGGCTCAAAGAGGTACAAGACAAGTGTACTGCAGAGCATCAGAAACAAGGCTACTGAATTTAACTCCCAGCTTTAATTTTCATTTTTGTCCCAGAAAGCCCTCAGGCAGAAATTCCTCTTTGGTGAGTCATGACAGGATGCAGAGGATCAAAGCTCATTTCCAAAATGCTCAAATGGATTTAGCTAACCTGGTATTAACACTATTGCTAACAGTACTGTCAGTCAGCTTTTCAAAATAGGACTCGTCTACCCACTCCCAGAACAAGAACAACTTTGAACTATTTTGATGCTTAGACCAACCCACTCTAAGTCCATTCACCTGTTTGTTTGAAGTGCTCAGGTTACTCTGACACAGGCCAGAAGAGTCTAGTCCCTGTCTGCCCAAAAGGAGGGGTTTTTGGCCAGTCACCTGCAGACAATCTAAAAAACTGGCAGAGAGAAGTACACTGTGAATCACAGTAGTTTTCAACACAGGCAATCAAAAACTTTCAAGAAGTGCTTGTCAGAGAATTACAGTTCATTTAAGAAATTTCAAAGAATATTCTTGTCCACAACATCAAACGAAGCCGAGGAAATGCTCTGTGAAATTTAAGAAGAAACTGCTGAAAGTTTTTCAGCGCTATGCTGCAATTATTTGTGTCTCTCTGAAGATGCTGATGACTTCTGAAAAACATAAGGCACTTGTTTGATTTTACTGAAGAGCCAACTGAAGGAAAAACATGCATATTTGAGCATCTCATTACCATGGTTTGGATAATGGTGGAGGCTCATTCAGCTGTTCCTGGAACCCACATCCTTGTGGCTGTAGTGCAGCTTTGTTCTGTGAGACCTCAGCCAGTTTTTCAGCTGTCAGAAGCATCTCCAAGTTTAGTTCTGCTACCTTGAGGAAGGAAGAAGATTATTACTTGGCTTTCATCTCATCAGCTAATTGCAGCTGACCAAAAAGCCCGTGCTTTCCCTATGAGTCACGCAGGCACACTCCAGCAGTGCACAAACACGGACATTAATTTCTTGCCTTATTATTTTCTGTTGTCATTTTCGAGCATGCAGCACTCACAGCATCAACAGGCAATCATCTCCAAAAAAGTTCTCTCAGAAATCAGCAACACAAGGGACTCACAAAACCAGCTGAATCGCTACCACAACACACAAGGTCTCTCTCTTCTTTCATCTAGAAAAATTACAGGCACTCCTGCAGGCTGGAAGGCATTCCTCAGTCCTTCCTTGCCCAGTGCCCCTCCTGAGGATCAGCAGCAATGCTGCCTGCTGTCGGTGAGTGCTGAGCCCTGCTGGTGCCCAGGTTATTCAGGTACCTGGATACAGGCTGAAAGCAACTAGCTGTCAAAAGTGGAGCCTCTGTCACAGCTCCATTTTCTCTTTTAAATCAACAGGAGGGTGGGCAGGAGGGATTTTTTTCTTCATTAGCACAACATCATTATGTTCTGTATTTTAGGACAGAAATATTGATTAGATGTAACTACCTTTGTTGGTCCTTGCTCAATGAAGAATTGAGCTAATTCCAATGCAGCTCTAGCATCTTCTGTAGGATCATGCCCAAGCTTCTGTTCACACTGAATCTCCTTCCTAGGGCATCAAAATTAGGTGTACAGGCAGGTTACCTGTTTTTCCACACTGACCAACATCCTGTCTTTTCTAAACTGGGTCCTTTTCGGGCAAAAGAGCTTCCCCCTCTCCAAAAAGGATTTCAGTTCTGTGCAGCAGCATTCTTGTGAAATATTCCCAAAAGTTACTGCAAGAAATGTTTTTGCAATGTTGAGCAAAATGGTTTATGGAGTTTGACAGAAGCAGTGCTAGCGCTTGCCACTCTCAAGCATGACTGTTTTTAGATTTTACTTCTTTCCTGACCAATGGCCCAGCTCACAATTTGCACACAGAGAGGAAGGCAAGCTCCAGTTCAGTGAAGTTTGGCACTGCAGAGTTATTACCACTCCCTGTGAGCATGGCGAGAACTGTCTCGCTGAGACACCATCCAGTGGTAGCTGACACACTGAGAAATGTGATTTAAGTCAGTAAATCAGACTGTCATGCATTCACCTTTCTTTCTTGCTAACTGCAGCTCTCATTTGTGTGAGCCAGAGTGCCTTTGTTGTTCTACAATTCAGCACACCTCTGGAGCCCTGCAGGAAGGCTAGTTTTACTGGGACTCAGATCGGGTTGGGTCACAGCATTCCTGCTTGCTCAAAGACAAGCCCATTTATTATGCTGCCTGATGTTTTAAGCAGCCAATAAATTCCTTTTTACTGTGTCTTACTTGCACAACTTGCTCCTTTCTTTTGAATCTTAGTAAAAAAATAATAATTCTGATACTAGTAGTGGCAGAGTAAGACCCTACGACCCACCACGACAGCTTCTACTCTTTCCCATGACAGTACAGTAATAATCTTACCCTAAAACAGCTTTGGCTAGAAATTTTAGCTTAAATCTTCGACCTTCACTTCTGGCAAAAAGCAGTGAAGTATCAATAACACTGGGGTGGATCATCTGGAGGAGAAAATCATCACCAGTTTAGTTTAAGAACAGCAGACATCCAGAACTGGACAGGAACTCCACAGTTTTCTGTGCCTCTGCCTTTTCATTTCAGTTGCCAGTTTCTCACTGACAGCTACCTGATCCACAAGAGAGCAAAAGGAATAATGAAACAAGTCCAACTCTCCTTTCTACTTCTCACTCTAGTGGGAAGATCTAGATTGGGTTAGAAAGATTAATCATGATTCAAGCATTTTAGATTGGTTAAATTACCCACAGAAAGGACTTCAGTTCTCCCCATGACAGAGCTATGAGAAGCATCTGGCTGAAGCAGAGGGGTAAAGCTTCAGTTGCAACAATACCCATGTCTGGACAGACTTCTCTCTTTTGGGTTCTGAACAGCCCCTTGCAAATTCTATAGCTGTAAGGAGAGTCTTTGTCTTTTAAATCCTTACAGACATAACAAAAAGAGCAATTGTTAAAGGTTTTCAGGTGTGAAATGAGTAACACGGGGTTGGGAAAAACACTCTTAAAAACATACTCACTTCCAAAGCCTGAAGATCAGAATTTAGAGAATGGCCCACCAATACTGCATCATGGGGAAGCATTTTTTTTAGCCTGGTTTGGATGTCTGACAGTCTTGTCTTCACCGGAAGTAGCATTTTCTTTGTGATTCCTGAGAATCTTCAAAACAAAAGTTGGATGAGTTAAAAGCAGCACATTAGAACAGTGTGTGCTGGAGAATATTACAAGCAGGTCCTGTAAAATATGGACTTGGTGTAACTAATCACAGAATGCTGTTTACTGCTTTCTCTTCCAACATCACAGGACATACTGCAGCTGTATGAAACTGCTGAGTGCTACCACATCTGTTTCAACAGTTCATTTCTCCCAGGTATTTTTAAATGATGCAGTTGGTAGCATCAGATAGCACAGGTAAGGAAATACTGCCAGTCTGATGGTGGAGGGAGATGCTTCCAAGTAACCTGAGGGGACTGGCACATCACCTCCTGGATAAAGCCAGGTGAAGTTTTGAAGAAGACAAGCCTTGAGTTTTGCCTGCTTTTGTTACAGTCCTGAACCCCACCCTAGAGGTGTGTACAAGCTCTATGCATTTTTCACATGTGAGCAAATTGGGCTATGGACTCCATCTTATTTTATAACCAGCAGTGAAGATACACTTGTTCTGTATCATCAATTTGTCCCAGAACTTTCCCCCGGACACTGCAGGGTGGCAGTGGCTCTGCCTGGCAGCCCCGGGGGCACTGTGCAGCAGATTGTACACATAATGCTGGTCACCTCAGTCACACAGCAAGAACTGCTTTCTTAACACTGAGGGGAATGCAGCAGGCATCTGTGCAAACCAAAGCCTTCTGAAAGGTCCTGTGTAACAGGCTGAACGTGAAAGGGCTGCAGCTCTGAAAGACAAAGAGGTAAGAGAGGCTGGTGCAAGTGACCTGGTGCGGTAGTTGAGCACTGCGCTCTCGGGTTTGACCAGCTCGTTCAGGAGGCACTGACCCCGAGCATCCACCAAGGACACGCGCGTGACTTCGTTCCCTTTCGCAGTCAGGCACTGGCAGGAAGAAGCAGAGGCAGTCATTGAATCACCACGATGCTGCCACTCAAAAAACCTGAGCTAACATCTGCTTTGGCTGCAGCGGCACCACAGCTAAGGAGTTCCCTCACTTAGAGATCCACCACTCACAGCTGGCTGGTTGATACTCTGCTGTGCTTCATTTTAATTGTTAAATGTGCACTGTAAGCACAGCAAACACACAGGCAAGCACAGCACACAGAAAAACGGTGTAAACAAGTGCTGATTTCACAGAATCAGTCCGAGCTCTGCACTGCACAACTGCCACTGACAGCACCAACCAGAGAAGTTGTACAATTTAAAGGCACAGCCCAGGCTGTATCAATAGTTATTCAATGCTGATGCCAAACAGGCATCTCTGCAAGGCTAAAACTGCACTAGAGGGCTCTTCACCACAGCAGCTGCCAGAGGAACTGTGGTGGCTGAATGAAAGATGTGTGACAGGGAAGCATCTTTCCTTTCCCAGCCCTTGGAGAGAGCTGAGGAGGAATTCCACAGCACCCTCATGGGTTACTGCAGCACTGCTCATAGGCCTGGCAGATCCAGCTGCTGCTCTGGGAGCCAGCACAGAGCTGAGCTCTCTGCTCAGGACATTGTTTCTGTCTCATTGCCAGAACCACTTCCAGGGCCCTCCCCATGGCTGCATCAGCACTGGTACCATCGAGGAACGGACTGGCAGCAGATATTAAGATATCAGAAGTGGTTTAACAAATACACAGAGTGCTTGGCTCACTTGGGAACAGCTGGTAAGAGCTGGGTGCCCGACTCTGTTTTGTAAGGCCACACACACTGATTTTCACCATTTCACAATCCAGACCGAAGAGGGGGCTGCTGTCTGTCCTCTGCTGATCACACTCTGTGGAGATGTAGCCCTTGCACCCAGGGGAACCTGGAGGGAAAACACACCCAGGAATGAGAGAAAGACTCTTCTTCTACAACTCATCTTATATGACAAAACATATCACTAAACCATCAAAATTAAAAACAACCCCCAACACAACAAAACAGCTGAACAGCCCTCACTCAAAAACTGACCTTCTATGGGATAGTCATTTTGTCTCTGCTCCTCTAAAGTTAGAGTATAGCTTGTAAGGCCTTGTTTTTTCTCTCCATATCTCCGAATGATGGGATCACATTGCAAGTCTGAGCTTTTAGTAATGCACTCACTGCTGGTGGAAGTCAAGCCTGTAAAACACAGAAGCACCTGTCAAGCTCAGACAGCACTCCTGACTTGCACTCAGTTTCTGCATCAGATCAACACTTAGAGGCTGCACCATTCCAAATTACTGCCTGGAACAACGGACTGCAGAGAGAGGGTCAGAGAAAAAGACAGACACATAGTCTTCTTAGCTTAAATCAAGTTTATATCTCTGTCTCTTTGATTAGATACATCTTAGAATAAAATAATCACAAAATGGGGAGTGAAGCAGCAGAGTTTGGGATTAAATATGTCAAAAACTTTCTCAGTTTGCATTCACTTTGACAATGGGCCCAAGGTGAGTTACTGAACCAGTCAGGGTAAGAAGCATCACGGTTTAAGCCACTGTATGTGTTCCTTCCTAAACAAGTTTACCATGGCAGCACTGGGATTGCAGAGGATGCAAAGTCATAAATTTCTGTTGACAGTGAGTCACTGTCTTGAAAGAGACAATGCAAAGCCAAACAAAATACCTTGTGGAGTGTTTTGAGGTTTCAGGTTTGTTCCTTCTCCATACAGGCTGACTGGGAAGTTAGCAGAAGGTGTTAAAGTGAATCTCTGAAAAAAGACATGTGTTAGTGACTTTGAAAGACAGGCAGAAGTAACAACAAAATGGGGGTTTATTGATCCCCAAACCAGCCAAATTCAGAGGAGGATGAATAAAGAAATAGTGGAAATACATTTGGTGTTTTATCAAGTAGAAAAACCCAACACACACCAAACCTGTTCCAATGAGGGATGATACAGGATTCTTTGTACTACAGGACAGATTTGCCTTGCCTGATGTGATCAAGAAGGCAAATCTCAAGACTTTCTTTGATAGAAACTAAAGCCAGTTCCAGTCTTTCCAGTTAAGTTGTGATTTACATTTGCTGCAGTTCAGGAAGAACTCTCTAGAAGCTTGAATTCAAGTCCTTCTTTCTTTCTATCTTCCTTCAAAAATGTTGCTTGTAAGTCAGAAAATAAAAATAATCATTTTAATAATCTCTTTTTGGGAAATGGGAGAAACTTGACATAAAGTGCAAATAATGAAAGTGATATTTTTCAACCAGTGAGATTAGCATAATTCTATTGAGAATCTCCTCACTTGGAGTAAATCCCAAAATATTGAAATTATTCCAAGATATTTATCATCTAATTGGCATCCTGTAGATGCAGGATACATAACAGTCAGAGGACTGAAGCATCAATAAACATTTCACCTGGTAAGGCTTCAAAGACATAAGTCTTGAAATCCCGTTCCTAATATCAAAGCCCTGCCCTTTGTTCTGAGCTGACAACTGCTGCAAAGAGATCCTCTTACTTTAAGAGTCAAGGATGGCCACATCCTTGGAAAAGGCAGTAATTCCACTGCAGCCATTATCCCTGGGATGTGGGCTCAGGGCAGGAAGAAGTTTAGAAGACACCGATGCAGTTTGGGGACTTACATGCTGGAACACTTTCCTGAGGTGTTTGAACTGTAAATAGAATCTGTAGAAGTGGAGTTGGCTCATTTCGTGTAGAACAACAACCACAACCCCAGCCAGGTGGCTTTGGTGATAAATATGGCACCAGCTGCAGTTAAAAAAAGAGCAATAATTAAAAAAAAATAACATAAAAATCAAAGCAAAACAATTAGCAAGCACTCTTAAAAAAAAAGTTGGAACCAGCCCAGCTCTTAAGTCAGTAAATGGCAAAGTGCCAAATTACTTCAATAAGAAGAGGCTTTACAGCTTATCTCAAACAGCCACATATTCCTGGAAGCAACAGAATAGGGGAGACAGAGAAAAAAGAGTTATTGCAAATTTCTGCTGCATACCATTTCAAGACCTCTATATCTCATTTATATCTATCAGAATGTGAATATACCAGTAACTTCGACTGTAGTGATGCAGTCTGGTGAATTACTGCATCAAAATAAGTTTCACAAAGGAATTTTCTATTCACTATTAAAATCTAAAGTGGGATATTTTCTGCTTTGAGTTTCATTTGAAGATCCATTTCATTTCACCGTATTTTTTGCCATTCAAGGTTATATACCCTCCTCAGCCGTTCCCTTCCAGTACTGAGAACTTGCCCAGACAAAGGGACAAGTGATGAAAATGGTTTTTTTCTAAAACACTCTATAGAACTCTATACAGCTCTATTTCAATTATGTCTAACATGAAATGCATTAACATTTGTGTTAATATTTTAACAGGGTATTTTGTTTCTCAGTGTGTGGAGCTTCTTCAGTTCCACAGCAGACATTTAGTCTCTCAAAACTGCTCGAAACACAACTATGAAATGGCAGGATTTCTGCCAGAAGAGGAATTCTGCCTCCTGGCCGGGTCTAACAACAACCGTATGGGCACCACCCAGGCTGCCACCACGGCAGCTCCGCGGCGAGCGCTCCAAACCCAGCACGGCCACTCTTCCTTCAGGAACGTTCTCACACCGCGGGACAAGCCCAGCTCAGGCCGATGGTGGCCGTGGACGTACCCGGGCTGTGCCGCGCTGTGGCACTTCCCCAGAGCCGCGTACTTCAGCAGCTCGTACAGCTGCTCCTGGCTGATTTCGGAGCCCTCGCCAAGCAGAGCTGCTGACAAACGACACGACTTTTCCTGTGGAAAGGGAAATGCCTGGTAAACAGAGGATCCATGGAATCACACCAGTTCGTGGAAAATGAAGGAAAAAAAAAACTATTTGGATACAACCAACTAAATTTAAAATAACTCTTCCACTCGCTATGGGCAAAGGTTTCCTTTCAGGTCACACTTTAATATTACATTTACTGTCAATCTAGGTAGTCTAACTTCAAAGATGTATTTAATAAAGATTAACACAAGCAGATGTGTGCAGTAAGGAGACAAGTGATGTGCAAACACAATGTCCTGCTCTCTCAGCCCTTTCCCCCACTTGCTGCCGTAGAGCTTTAAACATTTGTACAAGTGTTCCATATAGCCACTCCATGTGAGGTTTTCTCTATTTACAGTGTGGGATCTGCTCTGCCAGAAGGGTTTGCTGACCCCTGCAGGGAAAAACGCTTCAGTAAAATCCAAGGAAGCTGCAGAAAGAAAGCACTGAGTAGATGAGGTGGGGACTGTGACACACAGTTCAACACAACAGCTCTTTAAACCCAAATGCACAAATTCTTCTAAAGGCTAATTAGCAACTAAATGCAGCATTTTGCAGACATCCACTGACCAGATGGCCTGTTCCAAAGAACTCTGTAAAAATTTTACAAATATTCTTTTTATATATGATGAAACAGTATCAAGGCATATAGGGGGAAAAATGCCACACAACACCTCAGGATGTAAAACCTCACAGCATAAAGAACCCCTGGAAGCTGTTTTCCCCTGCACACTAACAAGCCTTGTGCTCAGTAATTTGTTCAGAGCCTGCCCACATTAGGGACTGAGCTGTTGTGCTCTTAAAGACATTTGTCATGGGGTAAGGAACTTAAAGAGAGGTGACAACCTTCGTGGTTCCAGCGGTTAGGAACCACCTGGCACTAACAGCACAGGCTGGTGTAATTGCTAGTGCCTCATCTCTCATGCTAAGTGAGACAAGTAATGACACCGCTGTTGTCAGTGTGGCCTAATTAAAGCTTTGCAAAAAAACCCAAACAAAGAGCAGAGGTTTTGATTCACCAAACAGAGGGTACTGCCAACCCTCTGTCTCCAACCGGGCACAAACAGGACTGATCTCACAGGCTGGACATGCCAGCTGCTGTTCCAGGGGCACTGACTCAGTGTCCCTGGGGTGAGGTGTCACCGTGGGGCTGCCCCGCATCCTTCAGGGGTGCGTGTGCTCAGCACACACAACGCTCCCTTCCGAGATCTGCTTTGTTTACGAGAAGATTATATTGGAGAATGTATCTATTTTTTGAACAAAATTCTTTAAATGTAATGCTGAGCACTCCAAATGAGTTCTTTTCCACGTTCCTTGGAGCAGAATCCAAGCCATTAACAGGCTCTCCGGGGCACTGGTCACGGCCCCAAACCGGCCAAGGTTCGAGAAGCGTTTGGACAATGCTCTCAGGCACACGGTGGGATTGCTGGGGCGCCCTGTGCGGGGCCAGGAGTTGCACTCGATTATCCTTGTGGATCAGCTCAGGGCATTCTATGGTGTTACCTGCAGGCGCTGTCTGTACCAGACCCTCTCGGTACACTGCCGGTGTACACGGCTTTGCCGGGGTCCCAGCACCCCAACGAGAGACACAGCAACACCCCCGAGAAGCGGCCGTAAGGGACACGCGGCCCGCACCGCGCTCCTCACAGCGCCGGGCGCTCGGCTCTCACCTCGGGGCCCAGGCCCGGGCCGCCGCCATCCGCCTTCCGCCTCTTCCGCGGCGCCTCCGCGGCCTCCCCGGGCCGCTTGCGCCCGTTGAGGCACAGCCCCTCCGCCATGGCCCGCACGGGAGCGACGGGAGCGGCGGGGCCGGGCGGTTCCTCACGGCCGGGCACGGCCCCGCGCTCCCGGGGGCTCTCGGATCGCGCCGGGGCCTCGCCGCGCTGGGCGGTGCCGGGGCCGCGGCCGGAGCGCCGAGAGCGCGATAGGGGCGGGCCCGCGGGAGGTTTGAAATGGCGGCGGCTCGCTGAGGCGGCGGAGGGTGCTCATGGCCACCAAGCGCCTGGCCAGGTGTGGGGCTCCGTGTCCGTGTCCGTGTCCGTGTCCGTGTCCGTGT
>VXBT01013224.1:497760-517110 GCA_013400235.1 Oriolus oriolus
ATCACCTGCAACATGAACGAGCGCAAGTGCGTGGGGGAGGCCTACAGCCTGCTCGGCGAGTACGGGGACCTGCTCTACGGGCCCGAGCAGGTGCGTGCGGGGCGGGCAGCGGTACCCCGGGGCCTCGGCTCCCGCTGTGTGTGGGGAACGAGCCGCGTGTGTGGAACAAACCGGGTGTGTGGGGAAGGAGCCGCGTGTGGGGAACAAACCGGGTGTGTGGGGAAGGAGCCGCGTGTGGGGAACAAACCGGGTGTGTGTGGAAGGAGCCGCGTGTGTGCAGCAGGCCCACGGAAGCCCCAGGTGCTTGAGGCGCAGCCCCGCCGCCGGCTGCAGCCCCGGCCCGGGCTGTGAGCTGGGCGCTGCCGCTCGGTGCTCACTGACAGATCGTGCCTGTGTGAAGTTTTCAGATCACGAGGAGAGGCTGTCTGGAAGCGACAGGGAGGAGGATGAGGACGATGTCGAGGCGGCCCTGAAGAAGGAGGTTGGCCAGATCCGTGCCTCGACGGAGCAGAAGCTGCGGCGGTTCCAGTCGGTGGAGAGTGGTGCCAACAACGTGGTGTTCATCAGAACCCAGGGCATAGGTGGGACTTCAGCTGATGCTGAGTAATGCAAACTGCTCTGAGCACTGTTAGTAAAAGGCCACTGAGTGTGGCTTCCGAGTAACATGTGTATATCAAACAAATACCCTTCCCTTTGGCTGTGCCACTGAATTATGTCATTAGTGAAAAAGCTAAAGGTAGTGGAAACTACTGCTACAGAATAACCTTTGATTCTCCAGTTTTGGTATAGTAAAACAGTGCTTTATCTAAAGGGATTTGAGGCTGACGGCAGTGCAGCCAAGTGTGCATTTCCTAAGGTTATTATTTAGAAGAGGAAGAAGAGAGATAATGCCTTCGATTTGTTGCTCATACCCAACTGTTTTTCTTGTAGAACCTGAGAACCTGGTGCACCATATACTAAAGGATATGCACACCACTAAAAAGAAGAAAACAAGAGTCATTCTGCGCATGCTGCCCATCTCTGGAACTTGCAAGGCTTTTATGGAAGATATGAAAAAATACACAGAAACGTTTTTTGAGCCTTGGTTTAAAGCCCCCAACAAGGGTACTTTTCAGATTGTTTACAAAGCTCGTAATAACAGCCATATGAGTAGGGAAGAAGTAATTAAGGAATTGGCAGGTACGTATCGATTTCACATGAAACGGAACAAGTTTACATGCACAAGTAATGGATCAGACAATTAAAAGTGGTCTTAGTGGACATACACATTTGTTGCTTGAAACCTGTATGTTTAATTTTAAAAGCTTCTCTAAGACTTAAAAGCTTGACATCAGTATTCCTTGTTGATGACTTAAGAGACAACAAGCAGAAGAGAGAACAACATTGAATATAATTTGCAGTGTCAAGTATACATGCTTTGAAATGACTATTAGGCTTTCTCTCTGGATGCTGCACTGAAATGTTACTATTTCTGTTGAATATTTGGCTCATAAAATAAAAAGCTCTGCCTTTCTCGAGTATTTTGTTTCTCAGTAATTGCAGTGGGATAATTTTTCAGTTACTTCAGTCCCACTGGTGGTATATTCTGCAAGTCCTGCTCTGTTCTGCTATTTTAAGCAGTTACAAAAATGAGTAATTGGCTATAAGTGAGCGGGATCTTGCTTTCTCTCTCTTAATTTTTATCCATTCAGTAAGACAAAAAAACTCTTAAAACAGTTTTTCCAGCATCTTTTAAACTGCATCTTCTTTTACAGGAATTGTGGGCAGCCTCAATCCGGAAAACAAAGTCGATCTCAATAATCCACAATACACAGTTGTGGTGGAAATAATAAAAACGGTCTGTTGCTTAAGCGTGGTGAGGGACTATGTTCTGTTCAGAAAATACAATCTGCAGGAGGTGGTGAAGAGCAACAAAGAAGATGCACAACAAAAGTCAAGCCCGACAGAAGAACAGAATTCAGAGGTAGTTAAAGCAGAAACTGAGGAGGAGGAGAAGAGCTTTAAAGAAGTAAAAGAAGAGAAGAAGAATCAGTGTGAAATAGAATCTGAGCCCAAGGGGAACGATGCACTGACAGTGTAGAAAATGTGATATAAGGGAAAGGTAAACATAATCCAAACATATAAAAAAAGTTGCCCTGGTGTTCTGGAAGGCTGTTGGAATGAGGAGAGGGGGTTTTGTTTTGAAATCCACCTGTGTAGGAATTTTAATGCTCGTTGCAGGTGGAACTGGCATTACAGCAGATGTAAGGGTGCTCAAGAGTGCATCACCTTTCTGGTGAAGCTTGCTGTCCTCCTACAGCTTTGTTCTGCATTTCCTGTGCCTGGCACACAACGCAGGAGTCTGTGCATGTGTGTGTAGATGTGGCCATCCTGACATGTATGGACTCTCCTTTGTGATATCTGCAGGCTACAGAAGCCAAAAGGCAGCACAGAAACAGCTTTGAGCAATTACTGACAGAAGTGAGAGATCTGGAAAAGACAGTTGGTGCAGAGGGTTTTGGGGAGGAAGTGATCTGACAGCTGCAGAACTCGGTGACATTTTTGTGTGTGAACAGCAGAATGAGGTAAATCCGATAATTTGGTGGAGGCTTTTATACATATATTTGTATATGCACAAGGATATGCTGTCTTGAAATGAATGGAAAGGACTGTTATATATAAATACTTGAGTATTATGAGATGATTTAAAGATTGGACTGTTCTAGAACAGTAGAAGTACAGTGCAGGCATTGCAGATGGTTTTATCAAAAACTACATGTGTGTTTACATTAGCTGTGTATGCAGCACTTACTGGTTTACAGTAAATGCTGTAGTCACTGAATGGAATCCTTTTGAGTAATTTCCTGCAAATAGCCTTTTGCTGCTCTGTCCAAAGACTCAATCCTTGGGAGATTTTATAAAGTGTTTTTGTTTTTATTTTTATTTCCTTAAGTCTCAAAATTTGAATTTAAATACTGCTTGGAAACTTCTTATGAAAGAAGCTCTCCATTATTCTACACTAGATAAGGAGAATTAAATTTTAATTTTTGGCACAGTTTTAGCTTTATAGTGTTAATTTTGTTTCAGATTGAAAGTAATGCTAGTGAGTCTTTCTGTTGTCCTGTTGTTACAGTGGACTGTCCCTGGGACTTCTAAAAACCAGTGCAGCTATAACTTGCTTTCCAGTGGGGTTTTGAATATGCTTCCTGTACAACTTCCTAGCTTTAGTATTTCATTTCTAGCATAAAAGCCTCTGTGTTGCTAATGGGAAGAGACTTACCTTGAAGAACACAATTTGTTACTTGTCTTGGTTTAATGGAAAGGACGTGTTCAAGTCTTTCATAATTTATATTTTCCTCTTCTTTCAAAATAGTTTTAGAAGTTGGAAAATGAAGATGACTTTTTTTCCCTAGTCCTGTCTCCCTTGCAACCCATTTATTAAAACTCTGCTTTCTTACCTCCCGTGGTGTTTTCTTTAAATTTTTGAAGATTTTTGTGTGTGGATTAAAGCCATCAATGTCTAGGTCTCACAAAGGAAAGAACCATCTGAGACCAGACACAAAGGCCGGCTGTGGGTGTTTATTGGTGGCTGATGTTGGTGATCATGATTCCTGACAGCCTGCTTATCTTCTAAGGACAAAACTTGGGAGTTAGTGGGATTTTTTGTTTTCTTTCCTGCTCTCTCTCACTGACCTGTGTGCCTGCAGGACTTACAGTTCACTTCTGATTTTTCACAATTTGCACTTACCGAACATTCATTGTTAACACATTAATTCCCTGGCTTCTCCACCGTGCCATCACTTCTGGGCTCAGTGCTGTGGTCAGACAGTGCTTCAGTGTTTTGAATTCAAACCTTCGTGGACAAACTATAAGACTTTATTATGATCTCCCTTGCATGAAAAGCCAAATAATTGCTGTCACTGTCAGTGCTGAGGAAGGATGTTAACAGTGCCCAAACATCAGCTGAAGAGGTGATAAAACTGATTGCAGAATGTGGTGTACCTAATTAGTCCTAATCAGCTGACTTAAAACACAAGGACCATCCCTTGGTATGAAACCCTGGTGCTGAGATTCACTCTTCCCCTTGTGCTAGATTAAAACTCAGACTGGCTTGAGAAGCTTGAAAATAATTTCTTTTAAGAACAAGCCAACCTCCCAGCCTCGGTGTTTTCCAGTACTGATTTGCCTTTCTTGAGGGTCACAGCTGTGTAATTAAAATATTAATTGACGTGTAATTCAGCTCATTTATCGTTTCAGTAGTGAAATGCAGTAGGGGAGAGCTTTAAGTAACACCAGTAACTCCCACTGATTGGAAGCAGCTGGTAATATCCTGTGCCCAAAAGAGTTGTGCTGCAAAATCCTTCCTGTGTTATATTCCTGTTCAAATAACAATCACCCTGTGGTTATGCCATCTTCAAACAGCTAATCCTGGAAACCTAAGAGGCTTAGTTTTGTGGCCTCCCTGGAAAACAGCATGAAATATGAGTAACTGTTCATTGTGGGCATGGTGTTCTTACACTTAAGGTTGCTCTTGGATCAAACTCTGGCGTGGCATGTACAGAAACGGGCGGAGAACGCTCTGCCAGGACTGATGTTTGAGAAGGTTTGGCCTGGCATGCAAACCCTGCCCGCTGCTGTGAGGTGATGTGTGGGCAGCCTGGCCCCCAGGCCAGCCGTGCCCGGTGCTGGCTCCTGCTGCCCAGGAGCTCCCAGGCCAGAGCCCCAGAGCCTCCTGGCCAGCTCAGCCTCAGCTCCCTCTGGTTTCAGTAGTGCGGGCTCAGATCCGTTCAGGTTGATGTAACAGATGCAGCATTTTGTGCATTTGTTTTCTCTCTGTTTTTGACCTCGGACAATAATGAGCTTTTGTAGCTGGAAAGCAAAGGAATATCCATTTCAGAGCTGAAGGAGGTGAGATCCACCTGCAAACCCTCCTGGCACAGCCTCGCCTGGGACTTGTGTTTATTAGCCAGTTAATAACAATTAGTTGTTCTGGAAGGTCATCAACAGCTTTACCACACAGCACATTTGCTGTTTTCCCAGGCTCCTGCTACCTGCAGAACTGTTTATGGGCAGTGCATAGTGGGTTTACAGCAGAACCAGGAAAATCCAAGATAAATAACCCCGTGCTCGTTCTTTTCCTTCAGTTCACTGGTGGTTTTGTGCTTCTATTAAATACAGCCTTGGTCACAGAGTTCAACTGCTACTTACATCTTCTGAATCAAGCGCTGTAGCAGCACTGTGTGAAGTGCAGGGGCTACAGAGAGGAAACAAGAAACGTGAGATGTGACCTAGCAGGGATGATCTAAACCTCTGCTGCGCCCTTAACCACATTAACAGCTTGACTGTTACGGAAATATCTCACAGTCTTGAACTGACACCTCAGTCCAGGAAATCCTTGATTATATTTAATCCTGAAACTCTGTGCAACCCAATACTGGCTAGAGCTGGAAGTCTGATCATCAACAATGATTAAAAACATTCTCACAAAATAATATTTGGCCCAGAGTTACATATATCATGGCTTTCAGTAACAGCACTGCAGACACAAAAATAAGGGCTGGTCCATTTTTCCCTCTTCTATCACTATTTTCAAAAACCTTTTCTCCCATGTACAATTTAAAGTTACAGAGAATATATTGCTTTAGAAATATTTGAAAGCAGCAGAAGAGTAATGTGTATCTTCCTCCATTACTCAGAAGGTTGTCCTCTTAAGACTGACAGGGAACAGGATGCTGGGGTACACAAAAGTCCAGGATGAGCACATTCTGGTGAGGAGCTTGGCAGCAAAGAGCACAGAGCACCACTCTGTGTTCCTGTTTCTGCCTTTGAATGTTCCCAGAGATCATCTTTGACAGTTATTTAACGAACCCCAACCTGTCTGGACAGAGGAATAACAGCACTTGGCAGTTCCATTCCAAGCTGTGCTCCTTTCCTGTGGCAAGCCTGTAAAATTTAAAAGCTACAGGCTGGTTTTGGGATTTAGCTGGCAGGTAGCACATCACTCCCAGTGCCCAACAAAAAGAACAAGTTCTGTTTTAGAGAAACAGGGACTATCAGTTGGCTGACTCAGTTAATTCCTCAAGTCAGCAGTGCAGAACAAACACCTCGGCTCCAAAGGGAGCAGCTGAGGGGCTTTGTGGGGTTGCTTGAAGCCCTGGGCAGGGAAGCAGAGCGAGGGCTCCTGCCCACACAGCAAACAGAAATGTTTTGATTCACCAGTTTGTTTCTTCCTTTTCTCCTGGCCAGGTGCAGGTGTTGTGTCACTGCAGAGCTGCAGGGACACATTGGGAGTCTGGCTGGCCCCGTGTGCAGCCTGAGCTGTCCGTGCTGCAGCAGAGAGGGAATCTCCTGAGCAAGCCCTTCCCTGCTGCAGGGAGCGATCTGTGCCACCACCAGGGCTCAGGGAAAAATCTAGTCAGATCTGCTTAAAGCCCAGCACCTAAACCTAGGAACCTGTTGCAGGATGATGCTTTTAAATTTGCTTTAAAATCAATTAGTTTCAAAGTTCATAATTAGATTGTATTTTAAAATTTATTACTTACGTGCAGTAAATGGATTACATGAAAAATCTGATTGCGGCACTTCAAAGTGGATTACTTTTCCAAAAAGTACTCACATTTGAAATCTGAATGTCCTTAAAAAGAATCAGATGCTGAAATTGTGACCAGATTGCATTTTCCAACATGTTTTTTTGATTGCACTTAAAAATCTAATCCAATTTCTTGTTTTTCTGTTCCAAAATTGGCATTACATTTAAAGTATCCAACGTTTTCCCTCCATTCTGAGTGAAGGAGAGAAAAATTAATCTCAGAACAAAGCTGTAATACAGGAAAAAGGAAGGGAAGTTTAAAACCCTGCTGCAGCCAGGTTTGAGCACAACCTTATTTTGTTCACTTTCCTTCTGGTAGAATCACATCAAACAAACTACTTGCTCTCGTGGGGGATTTAATTTTCTATACTCTCTAGAAACCTGTGAGATTGTGTTTGAAGGTAACTTTATTTTGGATTTTAAGGACTGTAAAGGAACCCATTAGAAGTGAGCAGCTGCTGAGCTCTGTTGCTCTGCCGCAGCTGATGGAAGCTCAGACAGCGATGGTGAGTTCTGGTCTGCCTCTTAAATCTAACACTTGAGTGTGATGGCCAAACTGGGCAAATTACCCCTTCTCTTACTGATCTTTTCAGTAACAAACACTTTTCAAACAGATAAGCTTACATACATTTCGTTTGTAAATTGTGTTTGTTTTTTATTCTTACAGGATGGCTGCTTAGACCCAGATCGAGTATCAGCAGAAGAGTTGGTTTTGTATCAACAGTCTGAGATCCTTTTAAATAACTAAACCCAAACTCATCTAAAGGCCGCTCTGTTTTTCATTAAAGCTTAATTCCAGCTTTTGGTATTGTGGGAAAGGAGATGAAGTTGTAGATCACTTATAAAGTGCGCCTGCTCAATGGACTGGCTAAAGTCACACAAAGTCACAAAAATCACAATCCAGAAAATCTGCAGGACCAAGTTCCAAACCCATCCTGGAAAGGTATTAAGCATTTGAAGACATAAAACTAAACATTAACTTCCTTGCTAATGCAAGCAGAGCAAGTCTACGTGCTAAATGCATACAGAGAGCATACATTTATATACGTATATACACCATATTTATGTATATGTGCAACATCAGGCACATACTGTGAATTTCTACAACTTACTTGTTTCTCACAATGCACGGCAGCATCATCTATAAAAGGATTATTTCTCACAAACTGAACATAATCTCAATTCTCATTTCATTTACCTCAGAGGGGTTTTAAAAGCAAAAGATGGGATCTTATGTTCGTATCTACTTCAGAATAGTTTTTGGTATAAATACATATTACTTGTGCAAGTTAGTAGTCCTATACTGTGTATAATAACATACCTCACAGTTCAAAAACATGCCAAATACTTCCAACCTTGCATTGAGAATTCCACTCCTGGCTAATGCTTGGAAGAGACAAGATGCTTTAGAAAGAAAGGACACCTACACATGGTTCTCATCCGACTGCCAAAACCGTGGATTTTGAGTCTATCCAATAAAACTGCTAATCCCCCATCTGTAGCAATGCATTTCCAGGACTTTTGCTGTCACTATCCAAAACCAGAAAAAATGTTCTTTTGCAACCTCTTCATAATGTTGCATTTTTGGAACTCCTATAGTGACCATACCAGTCCCCATGTCCTTTCCATAAGCTTTGGATGTCGGGGTAAACCCTCAGGAAACAGGGAATCAAAATACGTTTGCTATAGAATACCTTTTCAGATGTGAATACCTTCTCATTATCTTTTCTATTGTCTCTTGAGAATAACATCAAATAGAAGGTGGGCTGTGAGAGGGATGTTGAGGAGGTCTCAAAGGGAAAGGCTATTGAAGTTGCCTATTGAAAGTTTTATTTTTCACCCAGAATAACACAATTCAGTCAAGTACTGATGTTAGAAACTCTGCAAGCAGGCACAAATATCACATCTCAATGTTACCTGTAGTTTTTGATGCTCAGGCATTTAACAAAAAGAGAGCAGAACGAGGGCAGTTAGAGTAGTGAAATTTATGTAGTGCCAGTGGAATGACAGAAGTTTTGTTAAATTCCAAGCAATGCTATATCCGTCCCCACTCTTTGTCTCTTAATTCATTCCTCTTGATCTTCCCAGTGATTGTCTTTGGCAGCTCTTTGACAAATTCCACCTAGATGCAATAAAGAGAGAAAGCAATGCAGCATGTTCTGCAGAGCTGGTTTTCCAAGACTCTCTCTCAGCATAGGTGGAAAACTGAGAGGACTCCCATCACTAAGAGCTGCCTGCCCCAAACCCAAGCCAAACCCAAGCAGCAGCACATGGTGCCATGTGTGAACCCTTCCCTTTGGCTGCCTAGATGGTCAAACGTCTGTGCAGCTGCCCCTCAGCTCCCCAGGCTGAGCACAGTCACTTACAGCAGCAGGGCGAATGCCTGCGTGCTATCAGAGGTCTGAGGTGAACGACAAAAAGAAGGAAAAAAGGATGTCACAGCCCCAAAGTCTTTCCTGGTTCTTAGGTCTGTGAGGTCTGCATCAGTGAACTAAGGCAGTGCTGTAGCTCTTTTCCTGTGGTGCTGGGATTACTAAGAAGCACCAAGTGTATCCTCTTGGGCTTGTGTCTATTTATTAGCTGTGGCTATCAGTAGATAAAAACTTAACTCAGATTCAGTCATGTCCATCCCTAAAGGCAACTGCTTGTTTGAAGGTTAAATACAAAACAGAGAATTATGATTGCAAGTCTGACTTAGAACATGGAGATCTAACTGGGATATACAAAACCTAGAAAATTCTGAGCAATTTGAAAAAGTACTTTACACAAATGCACAAAAAGCAATGTAAACTAATGTTATTTAGGAAGTTACTGTTAATGTTATTCTGGAGCCAGTGCTCTAGATGAATCTTTACTGCTGTCTCTTTCAAGTGAATTGTGAAAATCTAAATGGTAATTCTCCTGAGATTTATGGAAGGGTGCCCTGTTTTAAAGTTTCTCCTCAGAAGTATTTACCTTTCTAGGGTATTTGTATGGAGCAGTAGTTTTCTTGACGTGGTCCTGCAAGTCACGAGTTAAGCTCTTCAGGTCAGTGGATGAAAAGGCTGGGGACAGAACCACAAATGCTTTCACGACCTGTAAGGTAAAATCAGCAAAAGTGATCTGACACCATCTGTTTTTAAGGACTGATGTGCAGGTTACCAGTGAGCAGTGCTGCTCAGAGTCACGATGGTCATGAGGAACAGAGAAGCCAGCACAAGATAAGAAAGGATTGTGCCCAGCTTCTGCACGTGTATGTGCAGAAGGGAAAGTTTAAAGCACGCTTTTTGTGCCCTCATTACAAATGAGAGCCTTTGCCCTTTCTTCTCAGTGGCAGTCAAGAGGAAGGGACAATAAAAGGTCTCTGGAGCTGTCCCTGAAGCTAAGGGACATTCTGTTCCTCTCCAAAGTTCACACTGAGGACAGTAAGCCCTGTGGTCCCAGCTCAGGACTGTGCTCCCACCACACCTGCAGCCCATGTCTAATGCTTGGGCAGGTACAGCAGAACTTTGGCTACACCAAGAGTCATAAATGACAATTTCGGAGTATGGACAAGTGCTTAAGAGCAAGGGCAAAGTACACATCACAGTAATGTTCTCCACAGAGAAGACCTTGGGACGAAAAGAAGCTCAGAAGAGCAAAGGCATGTAACTGGGAAGGGATTTTGCTTGTCAGCCCCACTGGGATTATCCATGATGGGAGTAGATGTGGTGCTTGGGTTTATTTGTGGACCTGACAGTGCAGGGTTCATGGTTGGACTCAAAGATCTCAGGGGTCTTTTCCATCCTAAACAATTCCATGATTCCAAGATGACATTATTGCCTTAGAGCTGTACATTATTCAGTTAAGCAGAAATTTCTTTGTATCATTATATATTTGGACAGATGCATTGCTCTCCCCCCTCCGCTCAGCATCGTTACCTCTCCTCTGAGGGGGTCTGGGCTGCTGACAACAGCTGTTTCTACCACAGCTGGGTGCTCTATCAGGGCACTCTCCACTTCAAATGGCCCGATGCGATACCTAGGCAAGGAAAAATTAAAATGAGATTTGTCTCTTATTTTTTATCTGGAAAAACCAGTACCAAATGTTTTTTAATTGTCACATTGAAGAAAAACGCCAAGCCAGAACAAATCAACAACCAGCAACGGAAGCTTTAGGCAAAATGGGAAAGCTGGCTGGGTTAGGAGCAGGAGCATTTCATGGTGCTCATGGGGCAGAGGACTGCTGGGGCTGTGGATCCTTCTCCATCTGTCCTCTCTCCCTGGGGCTCTGAAGCTGGAGCTCCATCCCACCCCGCTCGCTGGGGTCTGCAGCAGCACCGGGTGCCCCGTTGTGGTATCACATCATACAAATCTTTCATTTCAACACGTTAAGAGTAAATTGTTTCAAAAGTTCTCCGAATCCAATAGAGACTCCTTCAATTTTAGTCAAAAAATAAACCAGATAAACATCCCTCCTTTGCCAGCTGAAGTTTTCATTCTTTGTTGAATCACATGAGAGGTAGCAGGGGAAGTGGGTGCAGCATCATCACCAAGATGATCATCACACTGTGGGTCTGTGAAAAGCTGATAATAACAGCAAGTATTCCAGAGTCAAGAGGTCAAAACATTCCTGTCACAGGATTATGATGTCAGAAGCTCGTCAGGACACAGCATTTAAGACTGTACAAAGGCAGATTTAGAATGGGTGTGTGCAGACTGACCCTGAAGAAATGATGATGTCATCATCTCTGCCAATAAACTGGAAATATCCTTCTTCATCCATAGTCCCTCTGTCTCCAGTGACATAAAAATCCCCACGTTCAGTTTCTGCAGTTTTCTTAGGGTTATCCTTAAAGTGGTTTACAAGCAGTAGTTTAGATTTAACATGCATTACATGTTCATTATGCTATAACACACATAACATCAAATGCACTGGAACTTAATTTTTCAATCAAGGATGTTGATATTGCTATAGAATACAATAAAATAGGTTTAAAATAATTTCTATTCTTTAAGAAAAATTTAACTTGATCTTAAATTATTTTCTTTCCTTTTCTAACATCCCCCAATCCAAATAAACAAATTACTCTGGTGATAAGTAATAAACTGGTGAAAAATGTTCAGCCTTTTGGACCACTTTGCAGTTGGAGAGATTTTGGGGAGATTGGTAGTGGTGATGAGGAATAAAATAAAGCTCTTACTAAATATTCAGAGAAAAAACCAAGTGGCCTTATAGGTTTGCTTCTGACAGCAATTTCCCCCTGTTGTCCTGGAGGCAGGATATTGGCATTTTTGTCTACAATCTAGAATGAAAAACAACTCTTATTTTAGACCAATGGAAAAACAAACTCCAAACACAAATCCAACCAAACAAAAAACCCCCCATGACAGAATCTAAAGAGCAGTCAACAAACCTGAACATCATAAAGGGGAGCTGCCTTCCCCATTGATCCAGGTTTAATCTTCATTCCTTTAAAAACAGAGCAGATTACTCCCTGTAAAAATCAAAATCAAACCAAAGATTTGCAATAGAAAATTGCTACATTCACACTCAATTCATTAAATGTAGCTTCTAGACTAATTCCAAAGTAAGGAGTTAAGATTCATAGGATCCCGTATGTCAGTGCTGTATGGTACAGATAAGCTAAATCACAAAACTCCCTGAAAGAATCCTGTTCCATTATCTGTGAAAAATTCATGTCCTCTGCTAACCAGTCTTCTTCCCTTAGATTCAAACTCTGCGCTCGTGACCGTCACTGTCACTTGGAATTAGCTGAAGGACATTTGTGGAGACATTACAGCACATTCCCTCCCAAACCCCCGTGTTCCTGGCAGGTTCTGTGCGGAGAGCCATGAGAGGGAGTTCCTTCAGAGGTTGCCAGGGAGGGGATTGCTGAAACCTTCACAGAAACGTGAAGGAGGAAACGGACTGTGTTCCCACAGAACAAGCCCTACAGCACACAGGAATTCCAGAGGTGGAACAGGCCACAGCCCCTCGGGATGTACCGTTTCAGTCTGCCCATACACCTCGTGGATGTCCAGCCCAGTCTGGCTCTTCCACAGCTCCATGACTTCTGGGTTGAGTGGCTCCCCTCCACTCAAGCAGTACTTCAGGTTCATGAATTTGTATCTTCACAGGGAGTTAAAAACAAGAAAGGCAATATTTAAATCTATAGGGTGAGACCAGGAGCAGGCAAGGGTAAAGACCATGGGAGAGCTGTTTATGGGGAGAGTTAGTGCCATGAAGGGGGGAAATCAGGGGATCCCTGATCCTCCTGCTCCCCATACAACAGGAACATCAGTCTGTGCTCAACACTCTACATGTGAGTGGTAGCAGTCAGGGTTAAACACGTGAAAAATACAATTTTTGCTGAAGTCAGCTGGGATTATAAATAACCAAATACTGATCTGCTGAGCCAGGGCCCTGATTGCTGACCCTCTGCAACAGGCCAAGTGAGAAGTTCAAGAGGGAGGGAAGGAACAACGACAGGCAGTGAGAACTGGAGCGGGGGGTGAGGTACCACTGCCACAACAAATAATTCCCTCACAGCTATGCTGACATGCACTTTCTAGGATGAAGTCCTTCCCAAAGTGTGGACAATTAATGTGGTAAACAAAAATTATGACAAAGTATTTAACAGACTCTCAGTTTCACACTCTCAAGTTCAGTAGCAGAAGTCTCAAATTTCTGAGGGAAAACATCAAATTTCTCTGTTTGACCAAAAAACTCAGCAGAACTCAAATTTGGCATGATGGTCTTCTCATGAAGGATATTTTAAACTAAATTATTGCCCTACTTTGGGCCAAGCAGTTAGATATGGGAGATGGCTACAGTTTAGTCAGGGTGAATTAAACATAAGCAAATAATTTCTTGACGTACTTGGAGAGATCATTTTGCACCAGCATGCGGAACAACGTTGGAGCACCGACCAGGGCATCAATTGGGAATCTGCAGAGAGTCTGGAGGGTTAAACAACAAGATGGACTTGTGAAGCTCAGACAAAAAACTGCCTTGGGAATGCACAGTAAATAGGTGACACAGGAAGGGGAAGTGCATTTGCCCCCTGTGTAAAAGCACCACACCCTCTGTTGGGTGAGGAGCCCTTCTGCAGCTGGTGCAACGTTGAATATTTGTGTATTTGTGTACAAGCTTGTACATTTGACTGGATAAATCCCATGCTAACACATCTACGTGACACCAGGACCCCCCAGCTTGGGGCATGGCCAGAATAAGGACATCTCTGCCTGCATCACAGGGAGGTTTTCACTTTAATCTTGGCCAGTGTGGGCAGAGAAATGCTTCATTTCTGCATTAATACCAACTGATATTGCTTCCACAGTCACTAGAATGAATGGCAGGCAGTTAGTGCTGCTTTTGGATGATTTTCATGCACATGCTCACCAGCTATGAGCAAGGTGTATGAATGGATTGCATGTTTGTCCCCTGCTGTATACATTAAAAATGAGAGCAGGGGCTTTACACAACAAATACAACATCTCAAACACTACTATAAACACAATGAAATCTGTGGATGCTGTCAAGAATTGGTTTTGGCATCCATTCTGCAGATGAATACATTTCCATCAGTTTTTCCCTTACATTTAGGATGACTGATGATTCAGTCTGTGGCAGGTTATGTACAAAGATGCATGTTCCAAAAACCCAGGGATCAAAAAAAGATGCTACTGAAGTTAGTATCCATCCTGTGTCTGCTGTGCTCCATATCATGTCAGAAGGAGTCAAATCCAACCAGTACCTGGTAGAACAGAAAAAAACCAATGAAAAGATAATGAAAAATACCCAGAAAAAGACTAAGATATATTAACTGGAAGATTGAGACACTGGGGGTGATCCTAGTCTCTAGCAATTTGATGGGGTTTTTACTCTGATTTCAAAGGGAGAAGGACTGGGGATGTACACTGGTATTTTTCATTCAGTCATTTTTTACAATATTTCTCCTGTTCAGCTTCAATTATCTTATGTCCAACCAGGCTCAAGTGGCTTTGATACCTTTCACTTAAAAGGGGTCTGAAACCAAGACTGCCCTGGGAATGTTGAGCCATCTTTGGAGAACCTGTAGTTCCACTGGTAAAGAAGATGGTCATCGGGTCGTGAATCCTTGTTTTGGCGCAGGAATGCTCAGCAGATTGGTTTCTGCAAAAAGGAGAATGCAGTTATGGCCTCACTGGTTGTAGGTGATGTAAACGAGTGCTTGTGGGAACGGGGCTGCTTTGTCCCCGTGACTGCAGTGGCACCGAGTCCCACTCACTGGCACAGCTCGGTGAAGTTCAGCCATCCCTCCCTGCTGCCCTTGGACACCATTAGCTTGGTTTTCAGGAGCTGGCACTGGGCTGCCACCGAGTCCACCGCAGGCGCCAGTTTGTCAGTGGTAAGGATGCACGTGGCCCTCGATGCCTGGAGTCGGTACAGTATGTCTTTGGCTGATAACTGGGATGTTCCTGGAATTAAGACAATTCCTGGAAGAGTGACAAAGTTAGTTCGTGTTGGCGTTTTCCCTACATCTGATTCTTTTCTAAGGACCTAAACTATTAACTCTTCCCAAACCGACCTCTGGTAGGGATTTGCCGTGGGGCTCCCCAGCCAAACAGTTATATCAGATTAATGCAGATGCCTGTGCTCTCCTGTCAGGAATGAAATGTCACCTGTCTGGTGACTTCCATGGCTCTTCCCTGCCTTCTGGAATCTCCTTGCCCCCTGCACGTCTCCTACAGCCCCAGCTGAAAATCCTCCGGGACTGCCTGGCAGAGAGGCCGCTCACTGGACTGTTACACTATTTTTCCTTGATAACCCATATCCATTCTTGATCCTCTCAACCCATTTGCAATGATCATTTTACCTCACTGACCTGCTCTTATACAAGCCACCTTGACCAGCCACCACTCTGGAATGCGCGGTAGGATCAGGACAAGCCTGTCCCCCTTCTGCAGTCCGCACTCTTTAGTCAGCGCGTTGGCCACTTTCCGAGACAGGAACCCCAGCTCTTCAAAGCTCCACTTCACTTCTTCTCCTTTGCCATTTATCCACCAGAAAGCAGGGTTTGGTGGTCTCTTTCCAGCCTAGGGATTCAAGCACAAAACATTTTCTTCTGAAAGACCAGGAAACAATAATGCACAGACATCTGTAAATTATGGAGGATCTGAGTATTTGACAACTGGCATATAAGCAATATATATTTTTCTCCTGTCCTTAAAGGATCAAGATTTGCTATTCATCAAGCTCAGGTATTCCCAATAGATTCTCCTTTTCTGAAGCTGAAATGTTTACCAGCCTAATTGTCTCCAGACCCAAGACTTAGTCTGGATCCTATTTTAAAAAAGCTGTACACTGTACATTAATGCTCCTACAAAATAACAATAAATAAAGCAAGCAAGAACGAGCTTTTGTATAATTTCCTAATGCAAATATGGTTTGGCAACTGATTGTTTTTATAAAGAAAAAAACCCAGCTTATTCCAAATGAAATTGAAAATTAAAGTGTTTCATTGGCACAACAGAAGATCACCTACCTTTTCAATCTCAGACCATTTGTCCAGTACATCACTTGCAAAGTTAAAGTACTTCGGCATTTCCTGTTTGCCCTGTCTGATGGACTCATACTGGGAATACACATCAGAGGAAAGCAGCCTGGGATGTCCATGGAAAGCCCTATTAGGAGGCTTGAGAGTCCACAAGAGTTTTAGACTCTGTAATTTAAACAACAACTTCATGGCAGAAGATTATGTATGTAGATGCTGTAGACTGTATATAAAAATTGGCAGAATTGTTGCTATGAATCCTGCAACAACAAACAAACAAACAAAAAACAAACAAAAAAGAAAAATAGTATTTAGATTATCCAAAGATAATCTAGTTATGAATTAATGAGTTATTCATTAAAATCACTTAGGCTAGTCAGAGCCAGCCTGATGATTTTAACAGGCTAATTAAATGGTAAGTTCCCTATCCTGCTTTGTCATATTTTTAATTTTTTAATTAAATGCCCACAACTCTCCATAGCAAAACACAACATCAGATGTTATTCTTTGCATTAGAAGAATGTTCTTGCTTCTCTGTTTTTCTTTTCTGGGTGTTTCCAAACTACTTCCATCAAGAATCTCATTGCTTTAGCCTCAGCAGTCGCTGACTGACACATCCATTCCCCACATCCATTCATCACATCAATCCCAAGAACCTTCACTTCACTGTGTAGCCCCCAAATTTGGTAGAGACATTTCTCCTCGTTTTCCTGACCTGTCTGCTGTGCACAGGAGAGACCAAGAGCTGCTGGGGGAGATCCTCTTCGTTCTCTTCACTCACCTGCCAGGACGTCTCCCATACGAGGCCCTGTAAGGATCAGCTGTCCCCTGGAGATGTGAAACCCGGGCACTCCTTCATAAAGGTTTTGGAGTGAAACCCTTCTGACTTTATTGCTCACTTCTGGAGTGATGAGAACAGAATGTGGCACAAAAGAGACCAAGCAGCAAAACTCCTTCTGTGGCGTAACCTTTTCCTTGTAATCATTTACACCACTGTTAATTGTGCATAATTTGCAGCTTAACCTAAAGCACTTTGGGTCTTCTTTTGCCTCGACTTTAACCATTTAAGTAGATCACAAATTCAGCATGATGAAGAGAAGCATTAAAAAGAAATGTCTTTTTCCTTCCACTCTGAAAGAATTTGAGAATATTACAGTGGTAGTTTTTGAAAAGGATATATCAATGCACTGCTGATACCCACCATAGGATAAAGATTATTTTTATTAATTTCTGTTTTATTCGTACATATGTAAGAGTTGTAGTTACTTTTTGGTTTTTTTGGTAAGGAAAGTGTTTATACAAAATGCAGTTAAAAAAATTAGACCTTTTTATGCACTTGGGACTGTCCTTTCTCCTGTTCCACACTTTGAATCACTTGCACTTCCTCCTAAAAATTTGTAGGTTGATGGCAAAAGCAGTTCCAATACCACATATCCTCAAGCCATGTGAGTGTTTTCTCCTTTTTTCCCCCATCTCTTGTTTTTCCCAATGTTTCCAAGAGTTCTGGGTAATAAACACGTGCCATGTTTGATGTGTCATGGTTGGTACAGGTGAGGGAATATTTCTCTCCTCGTTTTCCAGATCACTCTTGCTCTTTTTAAATGCTTGCCCACTCTTTGCTCCTTAGAACCTTTCTCTGGATTTTCCCAGTAGCCGTCTTTGGCAGATCCTGAACAAACTCCACCTGCAAGGCAAAAATATGTTCTGGTTAAATTCCCAGATGAAGGAAAGACACAGTTCCATTCTGGCTGGGTGTTGCACGCGGACACGAAGGAACACACAGACGCCAGCGAGGTGAAGGAGAGAAAATGAGCAGCAGCTCTCCACCCCGAAGGGCTGTTTCTTTATTTTATACACTTTTAGAAAACTTCATGGATTGGATGGTGACATTACCACCCCTCAACCACATAGGTCAAAGGAGAAATCAATCAAACTTCTCTGCCTTAAGAGAAAGAATGAAAACATCTCAGGCCGTTAGCATAACATGGCTTATGTTTACAGAAAGTGCGTGAGAATTCTAACTACAGAATTAAAAACATTGAAGAACTGTGAACAGCAAAGCAACAGCTGGGGGTGAAAGGATGGGGAGCTGCGCAGCCAGGGCTGGGACAATGAAGTGGTGGCTGAATGCCTCCCCCATTTGAGCTGCAGTGAAAACCCCAGCACTCCATGAAGGAAGGACTGGACCCTCATGAAGTAAAATCTCACAACCATTGCCTCCCTCTGGGTCCTTTCCAGCACACACAGCCAAACCAAGGCTACAGCTGCACCAGGCCCCGTCACCTTCTATTTCACCTCACTCTGCTCGGAGTGTTTGTCAGAATGCAGCTGAGAAGGAGCTGAGGCAGGGCAAAAACTGCTCAGTTTCTGGTACCATGAGAGAACCTGTGGTTTTGGGCTGTACTGACCTTCCTTGGATACTTGTAAGGCGCAGTCACCTTCTTGACATGTTGTTGGAGCTCGTGAGTTAATTTTTCTTTATCATGTGACACAAAAGCAGGAGCTAAAACAATGAAGGCTTTGACGACCTGTGCCACAAGAAGTAAGGGATCCCGTTAACTTCCAGAGGTGGGAATGAAGGGATACATTTGTTGTGTAAAGGGAGTGTCAAATTTGAGAATGCCAGAATTGGGTCTTTTCCTTTAATTTCCCTTTTCATTGGCTGGTTATTGCAGAACGCTCTGCTGAGAAGGACTGATTATAGAGCAGAGGATTTTTTTCCATATTTCCACCTTTATTTTCCCATTAACTTTATATACTACTAAAGCTGAAAATCTCGTCCCTGTTGCTCAAATAAATGTTGCAAAGTTGGAAAATATAAAACAAAAATTAAACACTCTGGATATCATTGGCACAGTGCACTAAGGGACGAAATGAGAAATAATCAAAATTTCCTCGCTTTAACAAGAACATGTCATGATTAGTCTGAAAAAGCAAATTATTTTTCCCCATCAAAACCTGCAAAAAAAGAAATAGTTCTGATATTCTAAGATCTATTAAGATATGGATATTAAAAAATTTTAGCCCACTTAATTTCAAAGATCTGCAACATAATGTATTGCAAGGAAGCCCAGTACATATAGGGATATTGATGTTTCTTTCTACATTTTTTTTCTATTTTCCCTTACCTCCCCTCGAACTGGGTCGGGGCTGCTGACAACAGCCACATCTGNGCCCACTTAATTTCAAAGATCTGCAACATAATGTATTGCAAGGAAGCCCAGTACATATAGGGATATTGATGTTTCTTTCTACATTTTTTTTCTATTTTCCCTTACCTCCCCTC
>VXBT01013225.1:0-42122 GCA_013400235.1 Oriolus oriolus
AAACTGGTTTTTCACACTTGCCCTCAGCGTTAGGATCTGGCTACAGAATTGCCATCTCCCGACAACTAATGTCAGTCCCATTTTATTTCTGGAGATCGTTATACTATTAGCTAAATTACTAGAGAAATAGCAAATGGCCTGATCTGCCTCTAACGCTCAAACAGAAAGAACAACAAAGCTCAAACGAAACAAAATCACTTAACTACACTAAGTACTGACCGAAGTGAAGGCCTAGTAAACATCCCAAATAAGCTTAACTTACATCTTAAAACTGGGGGAAAAGAAAAAGTTAGGGGAAAAGAAGGATTTTCTTAAATATTCTTCTTTATTCTGATTAAATCTTTAACAAGGATGGTAAAAATCTGCCATTAAAAATTCATTCTACAGCATTTTACTTCCATAGCTATATCCCCTTTAAATTCCATTAAACTTTAAATTTACAGCTAGTAAACACAAACCAGTGCTAATTTTGATGGACAAGTAAGTGTTTTGCTTTAGCTGATACTCCTTAAAAAACTCCAAAAAACAAACAACAAACCCAAATTAAAGCAAAGTGCTCTAATACTGGCCTTTTGTTTTTCATCCCAGATGTTTCTAGGGGGCTTTATTACCCTAAATTTCATGGCACTTGGGGATATAAAATTGATGAACTTCAATTGTGTTTTCCATTGTAACACTAGCTTTTGTAAATCTAGACCTACTTTTTCAGACTAAGCCAAGAAAGCTATTTCCCTTGAGCTTTTCTTTTTTATATATATTCTTTTCCTTCACCCTCAACCTCTACATTTTCAACCTCTGTGTTTCCTGCCTCCCTCTTTTAGAACAAAAACACAAGCAGTAATTTTTATTAACCCTGAAGGTCAAAGGTCTCTTCACTGTTCAAAATGTTTTAATTTAGTTTTTCCCTCTGCTTTTTGGATTGCTACTTGCCACCAAAAATTCCAAATTAGTAGCTAGTTACTACGACATCAGTAGTTACTGGGAACACTTACAAATACACCTCAGGATGACAAAATATAACTGTCTACTATTTCTAAAAAAATGAAAAGCTGCTTGTTAGGCCGGCCACTGATCTTATATTGGAAAGTTAGTCTTGATGCCAAAAGCAGCTTTTTATGATGTAGCCTGAAACAGTGAAAAAAAGATTATTTTTAAATTTATGTTAATCTATTTTTATAATTATTTTTAAATGTATATTAATCTACATTAGTAAAAACATACTAATGTTTTAACAAGAGAACTTCTCACTCACCACTGCACAGGGCTGGCACTGATTAGGAGTGTATCACAGCTGGAATACAACAGCTTGTCCTAAGTATTTAAACTATGTACAAAATTATGAGTGACCGAGAGAACATCTTAAATAAGTGGATTAACCCCTGAAGCACACCATCTACAGATGCCATTTCAGTTGTGCTTTCATTCCCTACTCCAATGGTATTTATTTAGTAAGGAAACACTTGGATGCACACACACCTCATTAGCAGTCATCTCTCCCCCTGCTATCTACAAATCCAAACATCACATGTTCCAAGTATTTCGTACTGGAACAGTCTCACTTCTACGCAATCTGCTGCTACTGAGATTTTGCTTTTTGAGCAATAAATGCTCAAAACTGTTGCTTTTCTTGAAGCAACTCCTTCGGTGTTCATAACCTCACTGCTTGAGCAGGCTCAGTTTCACATTCAAATAGCTCCAAGCAAATGCTTCCAATCTCAATTATCCTCCTTCCTTTTTCTAGGCACCCTCCCTGCCCCCATATGCTTGTTTGTAAAAGGGATAATTTTCTATGTATGTACAAGCAGCACAGGGAGTCTTCCTCTGTAGGAATCTGGCAATACCCAGAGTTTTATGTAAGCACAGTCTGGAATTTGTTAAGTTTTTTTCATTCTCTGCTTTGGGTTATACAAGAGAATTACACCCAGATTCTCACTCAGTTGGAAAATGTGGCATTTGCCAGGTCCCTTTAGATAAGATGCCTGTTACTGCCAAGGGTAAATAAGACACTTTCATACTTTTGGTCAGTTATCGTGACTGTACTGCGGCTACACTTTGCTTAGCATTACATCAGTGTAATAAGAGTGAACCAACAAGAGAAGCACTAGGCAGTACAGAAATTCCTCCATGCAATAGAGGCGTACAGCCTCTCTAAACAAATCTGTAGGACTAGCTGGCTAGATCCTGTGGGGTGTTTATGTTCAAGGAGGAATGCTGACTTTTAAATACCAAATTTAACATTTAACAGCCCAAATTTCCTAAGTGCTTTTCTTCCAGTGTTGGTCTGCAGTCTTCAGAAATCTGAAGAAGTGGTATTGGGAAGAAATAGAAAGGGTGACAAGCTAGCTTAACTTCTCTGCTGCACTTAGAAAGCCTGGAAATTAACAGTGGTTCTGTTTTCACCTCATTTTTTTTCCTTTACAGTTCTTCATTAATCTGTGGTGCTTTATATCACCTAGACAAACAGCTTCAAACTTAAATTTTTGTTTATATGAATGACTTACTGATCATTTTTGGGTAAAGGAGTTCTTTGCAACAGAATCAAAATTAAACTCAAGAAAGTCAAAATACCTCCTGACTCCCTTCCTCTGCCAGCAGGGACCATCCATAACCTATTTTGAATTTCTGCTTCACTGATGTTTATGTACTGTTTGCTGAGAACAAAGAACCTGAAAATGTTTGGTTATCGTGACCCAGCTGACTGAGGGCAGCTCACCAAAGCCACATCACAACTATACACACCTGGTTCATGGAGTCAGTCCCAATGGTTTAAAACCCACTGATGGGCTTCTGTGGATACTCTAAAATGACTGTTTGCTTCATTTATTTTAGATGAAACCTGTATAAAACAGGCTACAAGTAGTAGTCACTCCTTGGCTCTAACACTGGCCACCACTCTGTGTTTCAAGGAAATTCACAAGAAACAGTGCAGAAGCCAGTCAGAGCACAGTGCCAGAATTTATGTCCCTAAACAAGTGCATACTCTGATAAGGTCAGGCAAACAGCTGAGATGATCAAAATGGCCCCTTCAGACATGACAAACCTTGGTTTAACTGCAGCTAAATCCATCTTGCAGTATGAACCTGTAACATTAAACTCTTAAAATTTAAAACTTGTTTCAGATAGTCTGTGTACATACCAGATTCCTTCTGTAACATAGGTAGAGCTCCCACAAACCACAAGCATTTTTATGCAAGACTGTGGCTTTCCATTGTGAGATGCAGAGCGTATCTCTTCTGCTTCAAGTTTCTATGTATCATGTACTAGGTGTCAGACTCCAAGTGCCTGAGATAATACAATGAGACAGCTGAAGTCTATAAAAAATCACATATTTAAGGCTTCCTTAAATCCACTGATTTACTGAGTCTGGTATCACATACAGTAGAAAGAGAAGAAATTAAACATAACATGTAAAATATAAATACATGTAAAGGCTTTTTCTTAACAGATGGCATTTTGATAGTGGGTGATGTTCATACAGGGTCAGCAGATGACCCATGCAGCAGTAGAAAACAGCTGGATTTTAGCCATTCTGTTAACATAGCTAGCCAAAAAACCCTACTATCTCCACAAAACACTTCTCTGTAACATGGATGTAACAAAGCCTGATCTTTGAGCAGTAGTTATCTTTATTCTTCTGTCATACAAATATACAATGCTGAACTAAATACAGTAGTTAACAATACCCAGCCACCACTCCCTCTACCCAGCAGGCCAATGGTCTACATCACACAGCAATATAAATGCACCCAGTCTAAAAGTGAACCTGTCTTTTACAACTGTACCACTTAGTTTAATGAAACATGTTGCCTCTCTCAATACACCTTGCTTGAGCTCAAGACAACAGTGTGAATTAACATGTTTCTCTAAATTTCTACAAATTGTTGTAATGTTCTTTGATAAAATTCTCTCAGTTTCTACATTTGTTTCCTTGCATATTTGACATGGCTTTCACCATTACAAGTTTCATTGTTTCATCATGCCTTTGTATTTGTGAAAGTAAGAAAATGTGGTTGTTAAACCACAAAAATTGCTAACAGGAGTAACAGGCAGCCAGACCACTCATTCTTCTAATTCTATTTCTGTTGACACATACACAACCCTTACTAACACACACATGTACAAACACATATCTAACCAAATATATTTAAAACAGACTGTTCTTTTAAAGTAGTCTTTGCAAAACTAAGACCACATAGTAAGGCAGAGAGGAATCCATATTAGCTCTGTGCAACAGATAATGTTTTCAAAACAAACTATGCATATCAGTTGCAAAAGTGGCAGGCTGGGAAACCCTCTACACAGCAAATACCAGCATGCTTCTTTGTCTTCTAAGACTTCTCCTTTCTACTAAATTTCTCTAAAAATTCTGCAAACTAGTGTCAGAACTGATGCTATGATAAATTTGGAATACCCTAGAAATTATCCCATCAGGTTTCTGAGATCCAGCAGATTCCTCTTTCTTCTATTAGGCAACCAGTCTCAAGTTATAAAGACTAACAAGCTAAACCTGATTAAAAACCACAACTCATTTCCCCATTATTTGTTACTGAACAACAGCAGGTTGCACCCAAACTGCACGAAGAGGAGGAATGTCACCGCGTGTGGACACTCTTTCTGCACACAGAGGCAGCAAGGGCTGTCTCCTATGCAGTTTTCAAGAAAACAAGACATCACCAGAGCAACTGCTTCCCATCTAAAGGCAGGCTCTACTACTAGATGCAGAACCAAAACCAGGACATGAACCAGGGCAACTGCGTGTGAGAAGCTAAACGAAAACGCGAACTCTAAGCAATTTAGAAAGTTGGTTGGTGGTTTCCCTTTTTTCTGGGTCATTTTTGTTTCCTCCAGGCAGTAGAGAAACAATTATTGCTCACTTCGAAATTGTTTTCCCAGAAGATAATGACACAATTTAGCAAGTACCTGATTCTAGATAAACTTTTTTTCTCAGTATAGCAATAGAGACTTTTAGCAGCTGTTTCCCAGAACATCAGAATAACCAACCAAACCAGAATATACACTCCAGTTAACATTACCAAGCTGCTTTCTGTGAAGGACTTTTACTGCAGATAGCTTCTGGTGTCAAATGTCCACATCAGCTGCCAGTTTCAGGTTGACTTGCCCACATAATCATTTCTCTTTGTTCTACTACAGGGTAGCCTCAGATAGTTCCTTCAATGCTCTGTTTCACAGCCATTACCACCACTTGGGCCACACTACCAAGTTATATCCAAAAAAGGCTGTCATGCAGATGACAATGCCTCTGGCATACATATATAGAAATCAAACACTACACTGCTTACTGGAGCAACTGAGAAATACCCATGTGATAACCAGAAGTCTCAGTCAATTGTAGGAGTAACCAGCTATGTTTAGTTTCCACCCCCTGTAATTAAATGTCACAGACTTCAGATGCCAGCTTCCCTCTACAACTCTTAGGATTAAAACACTCTGGGAAAAATGGTCTGATTTATTAAATCAAGTCGACTAAATAGAGTGGCATGGAAGTAATGAAAAGAGCTGTGTAACAATGCCCTTTTTGATCTTTCAGAATTTTGTCTGAAATCCAGTGTTGCTTTCTTTCCCTGCCCCCCACCCTTGCAGTGATTAAAAATACGACTCATAAACTTGAACATCATCCTTTTCCTGACCTCAAAGAACAAATGCAACAGAATGTGATAACTTGTTTAACATACATAAAACTGGTTATTTCAGATACCTTCATAACAGGAATTCTCTGTATATGCCTTCTTTTTTATAGAGCATGTATTACATTTATGCTAATAATGAGTGCTACATAAATGATTTGATTTTATCTTTCTCCACTCACGCTACTATTCTTGTTGTAATAACTGTGATTCACCACATCCTTTCTGTATTTGCATTCTTACAACTAGTTGCTGCAGGACATGAAGGCTGCTCAGCAGCACATTTGGTTCATATGCCATAGAGTATGCAGAGATCCTACAAGCCTATTCTTATCATCTCACTACTCATTTTACAGAGTGGCTAAACTAGATGCAAAATAATTCAAATATCTCAAAACACAAGTCAAGATTAGAAATTTTCATACCTTAGCATCTTAGCATTGTTTCATTTTGAGAAGCTATAGGATATATAGACAGCTAAAGAAATGTCAGTTTGCATGTGTGCTTTTATTAAGTTTTGGAAAGCAGTAAAGGGAGCGAATACTAAAGAAACATGAACATCACAAAAGAAATTTGTATGCCATCATGAACATCAAGATAATTTTAGATGCGCCTAGTTACAAAGACTTCAGTTAGAGGAAGCTGGATTTACACCAGTTTAGGCAAGGTTGTATTCTACCCTAAAGTCAAAATCATAACTGGAGAAAATGAATATATGATAATATTTTTTTTCTGTTAAAGATAAATAGAAGACCCATCTGTATGCTGTTGCCTAGAATTTGGCAGAAATGGCTCCAGGCAAGCTTCTATATAGCTGCTTTCATGAACATGTCAGAAAATTTGAAAACACCTACATATATACTTATATGTGTGCTCCAAACACCAGAACTTAATTAAAATGCAAAAATCATCATTAGGAACTAATTTTTCTTTATAATACAGTGTTGATTGTGAACTCTGGGATAAAACAGTAAAATTTGTAGTACTTTCTTCAGTCAGCAGGGTCTGAAACACTCAAACACAAGGAGCATGGTACGAACCACACAATATGAAATCATATCAACTGTCTTCAGTCTCTTAATCTACACTCTAGCTATATTTCTAGAGTATTTTAGAATCCCCCTTTATCTATATTTGTAGTCATTCATAGCTGTAGTGTTCCCAAAGAGTGTTTGCAAAGCTATGAAAACAGGCACACTCAAAACAGTTTTGCTCAAACATGCCATCACGGAATTGAGTTGTTTCAGGAAATTGTTTTAGACAAACCAGGAAAAAGCTAAGGGAGTTAATTTCCATTAACTAACAAGGGTTTTCAAACCATTAGAGTGCTGAGATACTGGTAAATGGAATGTCACCCTGACCAGAATGTGCTTTTTTTAATACTTCATTTCTGGTGCCAAACCTCTTGCAAGGAAGGCCTCTTAAATTCAGTGGGGGTCAGAAGTTTAGTTTATTCAGCAAGAATAACACTATTAACAGCTACTGCTCTTTCATGTCAACACAGTTAACACCCACACATTCCAACTCTGGTTAATACAGGCCAGTCAAGACAGACTGGAGTTGTTAAGGGCAGTCATCTCTGCAGGGATATTTTAAAACAGAATTTATACTGTGCTTTAAAAACAATCTAAAAGGATCAATCTACCTTATGAATCTGCTGCAGACATACACAGAGAGAAAGATGGATGGATGAAAGCATATAAAAGCAAGTAAATCTGACTCTCTCTATTGATTTTTGAGAGGACAGTGTAGAGCACTTTGGTGAGGTCTTATATATCACTGCAAAGGACGAAATGCCATTGTGCATACGGCCTGAAGCATGTCAGGATTTATCATGAAGCAATGCACTGCTGTATTCTGTCATTATATCATTTTGTAAATAATATTGTTTTCACTGTTGAGGAAGGTAGATCACTAAAAATTAAATAATCCTCGAAAGAAATAGAAGAACTATCACAGGAAGATTTGCACACAGCTATAAATGAAAACATCTGCTATTATTAAATGAAAAATTGCAGTTTAGTGTACACATGCAGTACTTTTAGCATGCAGTACTTTCAGCAGGAGAAAGCTGGTATTTTAATAATGAGCTTTTGAAAACCAAAATGGAAAAATCTGCATATCACAGCATAATCCTCTTCCTCCTTACTTTGCTCTAAATCATAGCAAATCAGCGTTTAGTGTTCCCCAAAGCTCTCCAGCACTCCTACTCGGACAAATGTCTTCAAAAGATATTAAAGAAATCCATCTGGTTTTGATAGCACTTGTTCACCACATGAACACTTTTCTTCAAGCAAGAAAGCTTTCCTTGTAAAGTATATTTCAGATAACCAAAATGCAAAAATAGCCACATCAATTTGAATTTTTGCAGGGTCTCTGGGGCCTCTATTGTTATGTAATGGTGGCATTTCTCATCAGCTGAAATATTCAGCTTTCTAAGTTTTCATCTAAACTATTCATATATTGACTCCCATCACATAAACACCTCCTCATGATGTACATTTAAATAGCACATTTATGCTATTCTATTAGCAATTTCTTCATATGCTTTCTTTAATACAGCAAGAGGAAACAATTCTGTTATTAGCTGGGGTTACATGGTAGGTCATTTGGAAAACAGTTGCTTTAAATAATAGAAAGACCTGCCATTTGTTTTTAAAAGAAAAACTCACTAGCTGAGCTGTAAAGCTGTGACTATCATTGTATATAATGGTGTATATAAGATTAGCAAACCTTTAGTTAGCACCCGGGCTGATACAGCATGTACCCTCTTGTAAACAAATCTCACAGACAAACCTAATGGAAAAAACAATTTACCTTCTTCAGTTTCATGCCACACAATTCCTTCCAAGTTCACGCTGGTCCCAGGCTCACAGGGTCCAAGGCATTCGGGTTCTGTTACTACTCCAATCTCGCAAGTATTTACACCCACTGAACGTGTCCGTACCAAAAGCTGCTCGACTGGTGCTGCAATATTGGATGAAGATGGGGAAAAGTAGGAAGGCAGAATCTGAGGTGTGATACTGCTGGAAATCGGAGGTGGAGGTGCAGGCACTGTAAACAGGGGATCAACCTGAAAACAACAGACAAACTTACTATAATGGTGCTGTGAGAGTTAAAAAAATAGAAGTAAAATAAAATAAAATAAAATATGTAAATAATTTTTTTGAAAAGTAATAAGAAGCCCAGTTTGCCAAGACTGCATTTCTTTATGTAGAGATTTGGTGTATTACAGGCACACAGGTAATTTCAGTCTTATGAGTTCAAATTTTTTGACATTAGGCCAAATGCTGCACATGAAAAATTAAGTGCAAAAATATCTATCATACATGCTAAACAAGGCAACTTGCTAAGTTTCTACTAGACTATTCCCTGTTGTCATAGACTGTTACTATGGAATAACAATAAGTTTTTAAAACAAGGATTAAGTTTACTTTTTTCTTGGCACTGACAGAGACTGATTTGTGGATGGGAATTTATTTGTGAACTGGGAACTTCATTTTCTATTTAAAGAAAAACATTTATAAAGACAGTACAAAGACACAAATGCCATTCTTTCATGTGTATCATACAGAAATTAGTAGTTGAAACAATTCTAATATCCATATGGCAGCAAATACAATCTCTTGTCATCCAATCATTTAAAATACATTAGGATGACCCACCTAGTACCTTACAGATAACATTTAGATCTTTCTACTTGGAATAACAGATCAAGACTTTTATAAGAATCTAGCTAAACCATCTCATTTTTCAGGGTTTCCAAAATGCATATTTAGAAGAATACATCTCTCCAGACAATCAGTGTATGCAGGAGCCACTTCACCACAATGTTGGTGTATGAACTGAAGAAGTTCATTATCATCATCTCTCCCATATGACTTCCAATCTCCTCAGTAGCAGATTTCCTGTATAAAGGTTTGGCTGAAGGTTTTCAACATTTTACTCAGGCTCTAAGGTCCCTTGTCACATAAAAGACAGTTAGATAACGATATGAGTGCGCCCATTCAACTAGCTACACCACCTGGAACTCATGTTCATTTGGCCCACTGGATCGCAGATATCACATGCAGAAATCACTCTTCAACCTAATGATTTTTTTTTTTAATTGCTGCTTTTTAGCTGTATTGAAATAAATGATCAAATGTCTTCAAGACTATGTTTTTAATTTTGGACCTTGTAAGAAGACTTAACAAAAAAGACATAATGACTCACTGTACATCATCCAGGTTTTGCTCAAATGTATCTTAATGTAGATCAAAGTTCATTTTGCCTTCTTGTAAAGCAAAATGGGGATACAAAGAAAAGGGTGGACTAAAAGGTATTATACATGTATCATAGATCAACTCACTTCATCAAATGGACACTTCTTATAATGAGAAAATAAAATGACAAATTAGGAAGAACTTTTTAAAAATTGTAACAATTGTTACCATTGGCCTTTGTAACTATTCTGTTGCTTTTAGCATTATTCATGGATGAGAGCCAAGGCTTTTAATTGCGTGTGCAAGCCTCATGTGTGCTAAACACTTCTCAGTAACTTTGTAAAAATGTTTTGCATGATCTTAGTATGACCAGCCCGGATTCTGATCTCAATTACTTTAGAACCAGGCAGGATTAGGGAAGGACCCATAACCACAGTCTTGTCCAAAGTATTTCTCATTTAGAGGGGATTCTTTTTATGTAGAATGAAATCTTCAGGTTAGAGGTAAGTAAAAAAAACCCAAACAAACAAACTCAACCAAACCAAGCAAAAAACCAGAACAAACACCAACCAAACAAAAAACCACAAACAACCAACCACAAAAAAACCCACAACACCTAAACCAAAGCAAATCATAAATACTAAAAGCATCCCTAAGGAGTAAAAATCTACTAATACTATCAAAATTCTACTGGTTAAAGCAGAGTTCCTGTGGCATAAGAACAATGCACTCAAGCAATGATGTCTTTATCCTTCTCTTTATGCCAACAGAGTTGCAGAATTAAAGCACAGGCAGAATGCTTTGCAGAGCAGACCTGAATGCACACAGGAAAGTCAACTACCAGCTGACCCCCAGCAGCAGCTGTTACTTGCAGTGTCTAATAGCACACATCACACAAAACCATAACTATGTGTGCCGTGCGTGGGGAGACGCTGATTCCACGCTGTACAGCTCCTGCTGTCTGCTGCCAAGTGGAGGCACACGGTTGGATGGCACAGAGCCCTGCTCCCTGGCACTGGCTCTGTAATGGTGCTCTGTCAGTGAAACGGGGTCAACATGTACCCCAGGCGTAATTACGAGTTCTTAACATACCTTACTTCAAGCCAGTAGAGAACTGGGATCAGTAACTGGCAGGTAAATGCAGCCTAGCACTTAGGAAAAGCTAAGCCACATACCATTATAAACCCAAAAAATGCTGATGAATAGCCTGTTTGACAGTTTACATGGTGTTTTGTACAGCTGTGCAAAACTTCCTACTACACATGCAACATCATTCTTCTGCAAAATATACTCGTCACAAAACCAGAGGGAAAAAAAATCCGAAGTGTTTTCTGTGGTCATACTAAACTAGCCAATATTTTAAATGAATGTAGACTAAATTGACAGATGTGTTTTCCGTTTTTGAGTATTATAAACAGTGAGCGAGAGCTAACGAAAGCATGGATCTGACAGTGTATCCTAGTAAGTTCTTTGTTACAAATATTTGTGCTCAGTTCTGGTTTACGTAGACCCGCTAATAAATGTTCATGTTTTCCACTAGAAACATTCACACACGACAAGGCCAAATAGGGATGATTGCACTAAATGGGGCTGTTTCTCTGTGAATTAAAACACTAAACCTTTGGCTGAGAAATAAGTGGACACTTACTGTCCCTGAGGTACACGTTCATTGCACAAATATGACCTTAGTCAAAAGAAAGAAATATACTAAGCTTAAACATTGCTCCAGCTTTCTATGTTTTAAAATTATCCCATCTTGTTTGATAATCATAACAGCACTGCAAAGTGGTGGTTCTTAGAGATCATTGTGGTGACACAATTGTTTTCATGAATTCTCCAAAGGGCACTGATGTAAGCTATTAGAGGCAAAGAGAGGCAGGAAGGCCGCCATCTCCAGTGGAAAAAAAGACACATAAGACTAACATCTGGTGGTGGCAGTCTGTCAAACTGAGGAAAGTTAATGTCAAGAACAGATGCTCTGCAGTTTCTCACTGTTATTTTTTCATTATTATTCCCAGGTGTTGGCGCATACTGAGCAGTAGCCTTGCTGTTTATCACACAAGAGATTCCAATATGAGATTGAAAATCTGAATCTGAAGAAGGTTATTTACATAGATGCTCTCTTTAGATACACAATCAAAGGAGTATAAAAAGACAAAAATATTCAAGCAATATTTTCTTCACCTAATTCCAAGAGCTTTTGAGAGCTGATTGGTGACAAAGGCTACAAAGCTGCAGTGTTATTCATGGCAGTTTTCCATTGCCAAGTGTTTGATCGCATCAGAGAGCTATGATGCTTAGTAGCAGAAAGCTCTAAGAAAATGAAGACTGCCTGCCAAGCAATGTAGTCACTGCTCCGTGGAGCAATCCTTTATCTGAACATTTACAAAAAAGAAAAAAAAAGTCTATTTTGGTGGCTGCATAACATTTGTCAGTAGAAGGAAGCACACATAGAAAAGAAAGGAAATATCATACTAACAAGAAATAGGCAAGACTTTCTAATAAACAAGGTTGCCATTCAGTTATTCAGGCACTTTACATGCAGGAATCAAGTTCTGTGTATCAAAACTCACCTTCCTAATTAAATGAAGGTGTACCTTTGAAGATATATCTCAGCATGGTCTACCAATCTAAGACTGAAGTGGGTCATACACTACTGCAGTGTCATCGACCAGGTGATTTTAAAACGTACATGCCAAAAGCCATTTAACCCATCTACCAGCACAGCCAGGAGAAAGGCAGAGGAGCAGGTTTCAGGCTAAGTACAAGCCCTTCTCAGAAAGCACCGCTTTTTAAATGGAGAAAAAAAGAAAAATACTGTAAGCATTCCCAGTGGGACTGTTTGCACTAATAGAAAGAATGTGAAAAGAAGATCTGAATCCTATTATAGGATCTAACCGAAAAACAAAGCCTGGCCCTTTGCAAACCTAAATTCTCCATCTAAAAGACAACAACGTAAAGACAGAAAGGAATAAGAAACTTCCAGCCTCAAAAATTACATTGACAAGTTCTTTAGAGTTATGAATTAATACTTCACAGAATCACTGTGTCTGGAAATAACGGAATTCAGCCCTGTCTGGAAGTTTTGAGTACTAAGAATTGCTTTCTCTAGATTTTACAGTGAAGAGGAGACTAGCTTGTTTTTACATAAAGTATACCAAGTATATATCTTGATTTTCTAAAGCAACAGTGACCCCAGAAGACCTCTTGATAATCTCATGCACAGCATCATAAATCTGAAGTAACTTTAATGAAATTAATGTAACTGCTTTGGAAGAAAACAAATATGGGAGAACATGACATGAGAAAAATGTCTGTGTGTTCAGAAGCATGTCTGCACTTCCAGACATCTCACCAATCTTCAAGTCTCCTCTTGCTACAAGCCTTGCCCCACAGACAATTTACATATCCAAAACCTAAAATTATTCCTTCATATTCTACCATGTGACAGGAATCACCACTATGAAGAATCTCCATTTTGTCTGAAAGATCTCATTTTAATCTCAGTTCAGTATTTCTTAACTATAAATCATATCAGGGGCCAACTCAGAAGCATTGTGAGATCATGTTCAACAGAATTTATTTTTTTTTTTCTTCAAATGTTCTACATCAACTTGTTGGGGGGGGAAAAAAGGTCAGTGCCATAAAGGACAGTATGGAAAAAAGAAATACTGTAAGACATGGATGTAGAATGGAATTTCTGCCATAGGACAGAAATTACATATATATTACAAGCTTTACATTCAAAACTCAGGAAGGTCAGAGGTACTAAGAAAATTACTTATTTTGGTCAACCTAGTTGGGAATCACAAGAGCTTAAATATAAAATAACAACAAAGATGATTCAAACTGATAAATTTCATGCAAATTTCACACTTTGAAACCTTTGTTCGAGAATGTATTTTTTAAATGCTTCTGCTTTACAAATATTGTACTATGAACAAGAAACATGATGCGTAATTGTGTTGAACTGAGTAACACAAGTAGCATCTACTTGCAGTTTCCAAGTATTTCCCATTCTTATAATTAACTTCTCCACTTCAGTCAAATGAGTAGTTGGAGAGAGCAAAAAGACATTAACAGAACTGACACTTTTTTTCCTAGTAAAGCAGCAAATCACTCACATCTGGAGTGATTTCAATATTCTGAACAGTTGTTATTAAGCAAAAAAAGAAAATCCACTAAGAACTCTTACTCTGCTACTGAACTTTCAATACAGGGAACAAGGAAAAAAGTCCCCCTTGTACCCAAGATATTCTTTGTCACTCACATCAGCCACGTTGACCAGCACACAGAGTTCTGCAACCTCATCTTTTGACAGTTGCGTGTTTTTTTCACATGGTGACCTCCAGACCTCCTCAGACCTTATGTGACTATATGACATTATGTACCTGCAGCACCTCCAAAGACATGATAATGCTAGTATTTTATTTTTAGAACAGCATTAATGAAGACTATGATGAAAAGCCAAAGTTCTGAGCAGGGTCAAATGCAGCGCAACAGTGCTGAACAAAAGGCAAGGAAACTTCCTTGTCCTCTCTTGGATCTCCCATTCTAGCTGAGATGATTGGGATTTCCCAAGCCATTCACCCATTTTACTGTGAGAAAGATTAGCATTTGACAGCTGCCAGTGATATCCTTTTGCCAAGGCACTGCCTGTGAAAAATTGTATGTCAACTCTAACGCTTGGCAGAGTCCTGGGAGGCTGCCCAGATCACCACCTGCAAATTTCTTGTAGAGACTGTTCTCCTCATTCAGCCTACATAAATCACATTCACTGAGATAACTGTTTCTAGAACACCTTTCTGCATTGATTCTTGATTTCTCCTGGTCAGCTCTTCAATCCGCACTTCCAAACTTTTCTTCAGTCAGCCACTATGCTTTGCTAAGCTTTAATACAAAATGAACGAGTACTAAAATTCACTCAAGATTCCTGTGTAGAGAGGTACACTGTAGTCCACAACCAAGAAAGGAATTATTCTGAATAGTCAAGAAGGAAATTACTCTGGATTGTCTGGGGCTAGATAGAAACTGCGTAATGATGTCCAGTATCTGTCAGTGTCATGCAGCTGAATATGGCAAAACCCAAGGCACGTCCACTTACTGGTGAGAGTTAGGTGCCTTGGATTATGAAGGTTATGAGGGTTATGAAGTTATACAACCCTTTAGAAGCTTTTCATTTTAAAGAAAAAAATTTTCATTTTAACAATGCCAATCACTTCTTTTTATTCCAAAGTTTCTGTGACAATCAGACTTTCAGGGTTCTGGGCCTGAAAATAGATATGGTATTTGCTTACATAAATCTCATAGCATTATAAATAAATGTTACCTTCAGTTTCCCAATGTTTATTTCTAACACATGTGAGACTTCAATCCGAGAAAGAAGGCATGGGTGCTCTATGACAGATCAAGACTCTAACAGACCAAGGAAAATTTTCTCATTCTTAATTGTATATAGAAAGATAATGTTTCATTTGATTGCATCATCATTTAACTGCTCCTCTGCAAATTTTCATTCATAATGTCCAAGCAAATCATGACCCTGTAGCTCCACAGCAGAAGTTCTCCTCAGCCCAAAGATGGTTTCAGTTACTTGATGATGTGACTATAGTCTGGTAGAAGAGCTGCCATTTCAGCCGTTCTGGAGTACAGGAACATAAGACATTCAATAAAACTTGGTGAGTTTTTCCAGGACTCCAGGACAATATATAATAAAGTGGCAAACAAAACTCAGAAGAGAAATGGCTTCATTGTACTTTTTGACTTTCCGCATGTCAGCGGCCCACTGCTGCCTTTTACCCATTTGCTGAACACTCACTTTGCGAGTGCAAAATTGCACACGCTATGACTCAGGCTGTTGCTCTCTGAATTCAATATATTTTTGTTAAGAAAAAATGTCTAAACGAATAATTTCTCTTCCAAAAGGTTGTCAAAGACTTTCTATAATCCTCAGGAACAAAACTGAACTTTTGTTGATGGCCTATGCATACCAAAAGCTTTAACATGCCTGACTACATTCTTATGGCTGGCATTTTCAGCATGTCCTGAAAACTGAGCATTTGACTTAATGGCCCCATATTTACTGGTGTCTACAGACCCTAAAATTTTTAATTTAGAAAGCCCTTAGGCTTTTTAGGCAAGACATGTGGGTCTTTGACTAATATATTCCTGTATTATTGCTCTAGAGGTCTCCTTTTTGAGGTGCTTTTTGATGGGGTGTAGGATCCGTATCAGTTAGGTTTTTTTCTATATTCCTTAGAGCAATTCACACTATTAGCTACAAACACTACAAGTGTAGGATATTGTATCCTAATTTTATTTAAAGGACAAGACAGTATTATTACTTTCAAGAATGGGACATACACATTCATGATTATTTAGCAAGTCATGAAAGGAAAACTTCTAAAATGACCTTTCAGCTTTCCTTTTCACTGTGACAGTTCAACTGAAAAAGGAGCTGAAACATTCTTGTTTAGCTCTCCTTGAAATTACCCACTGTTGGATATCTAGTTAAAATCTTTATTCTCAAATGCAGTTTGATCTATTTACAGTGTCTTCAGGAAAGACAATTTATGACAAGTCTTTTTTTTTTCTCCCAACTGGTGTACATCTTCACTGGTATAAATCCAGAGTAGGTCCACTGAAGCATAACTGTGGGCAGCACTTGGTTGTTCTACCAGGCAGAAAAGTAGATAGCATTTCAAATAAGAGCTCTAAAAAAATTCCGAAAATAATACATGTACAGTAAAGATTTTTAAAAGGAAAATAATCCTTGAGAGGAGGAAACCACTAATATCTGTTCTCTCCAAATTGTTGGGTTGGTGCCAGTTTCTGACACAAAGTGTCCAATAATCCTTAACAATGAGATGGAAGGATTAATCTTACAGTATGAAGGCAAATACAAGAACCAGAGTCAGCACGAAAGACCTTTCAAAATTTTCTTACCTACTTGCCTCAACTCTGAGGCCATTCAGTTCGGGCAGAGAGGAGAAATCCAGATTTAGTATCCTCTTAGTTCTTTTTCATGAGAGCATCTACGCTATCAGCACCAAGTTATCTGATTACAGGTTACCCCATAGACAGACAAATCTTGTCCTTTCAGTGGCTCAGAATTCAGGTCACCTTGAGATCTCTGTTTTCATGTCCCTATCTCAACAACATTTTTACCTATTGATTTTGCCTTAGTACCTTAAGATCCTCATTAGCATGCTCTCTAGGAACCCAAACACAGACAGAAGTTTGTATTTGAAGAGTTTTAGTAAGGATTTATCATTCCTGTCCTGCTGAAAAAGAAGGGAGGCATGCAGAGGACCCAGTTTCACCCAGAAAATCCCAGACATGATTGTTGAAATACCTCGTGTTTCCATATGTCCTTTCTTATACTCTTACAGACTATTTTTATAGTGTAACACTCTGATCAACACCTATTGCAAATGAAGCTCCCTTTCTGTTCAAATTAAGCAAAAGAAATTGCCAGTCCAAGTATTCCACTTTTCATGTGTTACATTCTCCAGTTACTTGCACCTTCTAGGATGATCTGCCCTAACTGTGCAGACCCTTTCTATTCTACCCACTGCATAATAAGCTTAAAACAAAGACAAAAAAAGAGACACATTTCTGAATGCTTGGTAGAAAATCAAATATCTTGCTCGTAAAAATAAACCTAATCTAAGCTGTCACAAAATCATGAAATGGCTCTGGCAGTTGTATCAAACTATATAGACATGTACAGACCCTTTGAAGAGATGAAACTGCACTTTATCAAGTGTGATTTATAAGCAACACTGATTTAGCTGGGAGATAACACTGCTGTCTAATCATTAGTAGTCAGACAACAGCCATGTGAACGCATCAATTATGGGCCACTGCCAAAAGCCCTTGAGATCCCAGAGATTAACAGCCAATCCTCTGTTTTACAAGCTCACATCAAAAAGAATATTAATAAGAGGAGGGGCGATGTGAAAGCTTGTCAGAGTAATTCACGCACTAAAACAAGGCATTTTTCCCTTTGCTCTGCCTTGAACCGGTCCATGAAAAAAGCTGGCATTAGCTACAAAGCACGAAGCAGCCAATTTCTCAGCAAATGTTTTTCATTAACATATGGGAAGTTGTGAAAGGCTGGAAAAGCTCTATTTGGTGGACAAAGGCGACAAGTTCTATGTGTTCCTTTCCTGAATGTATCAATCCTGCAACTATTATTCAGATATTTGGAAATGAACATCTATACGCAGAAGTGTTTGGTGACTTTTCTCTTCCTCAAAACCAGATCTGTTTACCATTATATATAAATCAGCCATACTTCAAGGCATCCATTTACTCTGTATTGCTAATGAAATTTGAAAAACTGAAGTAGAAATACTGCCAACTTATTTTCACGTTAATTTTGGTCTTCAAACTTGTGCGGGGGGGGGGAAAAAATCCACAATTGTGCCTTTCTTATTGACTTCTATGGAGTGTAGTTGACTAGAGGTTTACTCTTCTTGCATATAAATGAATGGAAACAAGCCAAGAATGTAACTCCAGAGGGAACAGTTATTCCTCTGTACAAACGTAAACATGCCTATAAAGATGGACCTCAAACAACTTGTTTCTGACATTTTAAATGCAGCACTTTTAGCTGGATGGTTTAGTCCCATCACTGTCCACTCTCTCTGGACTCTACTCAAGGGTCTAAAAATAGAGAGGTTTCACAGCATGGCTGCAAACAACCTGAATCCAATCCTAACAACACTGTGTATTTAAGGGAAGAGAGAATTTATTTGTGGGGATTTTCCAGAGCTACCTTTATAAAAGCTATCTCAGTTACTGCCAGTAATTAACCTCTGAGCAAAGAGGAAGCAAGAAGCAAGAACCTTTTAGACTCTTCGCTGTCCCAGAGCCAGTTGCTTTAGGCACAGCTCCAGAATACATATTCTGTTCTGACATGAACCAGTTTTAACAGTTCCCACTTTGCTGTGGTCTTCCAGACAATCATTCCCTTCACTTTTCTTACCTGGAGTACCACACATCTCATATCCTACTTCAGGATGGCATACTGTTAGTCAAATTGACACAGTTAAGAGGGTCTTAACTACTCGAGGAAGCACATAAAGGCACCAAGTATGTCAAGCACCAGATTCATATTGTGGAACTCCTCCTTAAACATCTGGACAAAAGAGGTATCACTGTTTGTTGAGGCAGCCATGGCAATACTAGCTTCCACAACTTTACTGCTCCAGGGACACCTGTAATGACAATTTTAACTAAGGGTACACTCTTATAGCAGTACTTATATCTCTAACATTCGAACCTGTGGACAACTTGGATCTGACCTAAAATCCCACACCTTGTCTCACACTTTTGGTGGTATTCATCTTGACAGGTCAGTTCATTGTACAGGGTCCATGAGAAAACGTAGCAGTGACAGCTCAGTCTAAAACTGGCTTCTGCAGAGGTGGAACCACAGGCTCCGTCTGTGCTTTGCACCAAAAGGGACAGAACTCTCTCCCACAATCACTTGATCAGCACATGCAGATGGCAACTGCTGCTAGAGAAATGTAACATCCTAAACTCATTCGATTAAGCATCATTGAGCTTAATCACATAGCTTAATACTGTGTGTGAGAGTCCCTTGCTCGCTCAGGTTTACACTTACTTTCCCACAGCAAAAGCAATGCCTGGAACACAACATGTCCTTAAAGATGGATCACCTGTAGCTTAATGGCTGACACAAGTTTAGAAATATATTTTGTCTTGTCTTAGACATGTTTTTGGAATACATCTGTTTTAAAAAGTTATCTCTGATATATACCCAAAAAAGAACACTGTGCTACGAGCCTCACCCAAAAATATCTCAAGATTTTAATTTCAGCGTGTTCCCTCTGTCTGTCATTCTATGACAACTAGTGATCTTGCAATTCAATTGCTTAAAAGCTAACCTGGGGAAACATTCATCAGGCAGATCTCTTCCAAAGCAGTAACTTTGTAAGCACAGCACTAAAACAAGAGAGTGATTCAACCATTGCATAGCTGACAATTACTAAAAAACCAAAACCAAATCTGATTAAAAAGAAGTTAAATTTATTAAGACGCCATGTTTTTTTTAAGCTGGCTGAGATAGTAAATTTGTTTTCCAAGCATTCTCTAACATTGTTTTCAAATTTGAAAGAACTAATACAAACTAATACCAAATGTTGGAGTTAATGCGCCAAGTGACATGAGTTAAGTTTGACAGGAATGGCCTCCCAGTATCTAGCAAATTAAAAAGAGACTGTTTATCTATTTTTAGACTCTTCCAAAAGAGGTCAAGCCTTTCTAAATTTCCAGCTCAAATACATCATTTTCAGAAAGCACTCCATGAGCAGTCTATGTACAAAAATCTGGGAATTTTCAGATGCCTCATACCAGGCAATTAGATCTCTCTTAAATCATCACTGAAAATGTTAAGAGCATAAACAACTAACACAGCATCTAGATCAATGGGATTCTACCAGAAAAGTACTGACTTTAGGTGACTGCAATGACTCATATTGGCTGTTACTGTGCCTCCTAAGTCACTACCAATAAATGCAGGACAAAACACCAAGTGAAAAGAAACTCTTTTATAAAGTAGAGGGCAGTACTTAAATCTATTAGGTTATTTTTGTGGCAGTCCTGTACAAATGTGCTGCAGGTTCCACATGGCACCATTTTCAAGAAAGTGTCAAAACACTATAGACAGGAGTGCTGTAAAACAGGGAATGCATTAGAATGGAATAACTGGATGACAGCCCTAATAGAGAGCTCCTGATGATGCACAGCAGCACAATCTTTATTCCAAGCAACACTGGTTACTTTTTAAATTTACTATTAGAAAGGTTTTCAGCACTAAGTGTGTCAAGCTCTAAACACTTATTTGCTTTAAGACAGTGTTAATGAGTTGGCTAATCACACAATTTTATAGTTCTATAATGTACTGTGCTGTAAAAATTAAATCAGTGTTTATTACACCTCTGCTGCCTTTCCCTTCCTTCTCATTGGACTGACTCTTTGATGGATTAAATGGATTAAAGCAAGCACTGTACTACAATAAAATATAAAAAGTGCACCAGTTGACAACAGTTCTCAATATGTATGTAAATAGTATTTTAGTTCAAAGCCTACCTGAGAACAAATTAGTTCAAATCACTACTTTCAGATACTGAAATTAAGGACATGTTTATTTTTCAATTTTGAGGGAGCTGTTTTGTTTTTATGTGCCTCTGGAATTTCCCTCCTTTTGGATATTAAAACCAACCTGCTCAGTTTTCCTTTCCCTATCTCAAATAAAAAAGGTGAAATATAACTGAGTTTGTATTTTTGCAAAATTACACATTTTTGTGAATTCTCTTTGATGTCAACAGTGTCTATGTGACAGACCTTGATACTGAACTGTTAAAATTGTATTGAGAACAAAGCTGCCTTTATCACTGGAGAATCAATATGACTAATGGCCAGCCAGAAAATGGATCAAAGATACCTGAAGATGCACTGCTTGTTTGAGGATAGAGGAAGAAGGTGCAAACACACACACACACACACACACACACACAGACTCTGAAAAAATCATACACGCAAGATACAGACGTAGAATTAGGGGATCTTTGAATACAAGCAAAGAACTTCATACACATTCTTCTACAGAGAAAAGAAATGGCAAAAAGAATCAGATAAACACTAGTCTCTTTGATCTCAATGGTCATAATATAGAAAGTTCTCCACTCTTACATAGCAAAGAAATACATATTTAAGCGATCTTAGACTAGATTAATTTGAGTATCTCCTGAAGACTGACCACTTGCTTTCGATATTGTTTGTAGTTAGGAAGGAATGATCATGTGTTTTATTAAAGTTGGTATCACAGCACTTGAATTCTGGCAAGCACTTGTTTAGTGCTCCATAGAACAAACACAGTATCTGTTGTTCTGCCCCCAAACAAGTGAAAATTATTTTGCATTCCCAAATCATGGTAAAGATAATACAGGAATGGATACTGATGTCTAAAGAGGCCAACCTGGAAACAGAGACTAGACAGGGTAAGGGAATAAAGGTGATACTTATTTTAAAAGGCCTTCAAAGGTATATCCTGGGCAGCCCAAAGGCTACACCCAAGATGGACGACAAGTCACAAGTTCTTCACACTGTTATAGGTTTGGTCCATTTGTATATCAGCATAAATTTGCCAGTTAAACTTTAGCTAACAATGCAACCCCCCCCCCAACCTGCCCCCCTTCTCAAGATGCTGGTTTACACATTTTGGGCCTAGGATTGTCTGGGTGTCCTTGAAGAGCAAGCCTGGAGAGGCTTTGTTATGTCTATCTTAGCATGAGAGAACAGCAGCTAACAGGCCGCAAGACAGTTCAGAGTTACACACTAGGAATACAGAGAATACAGAATTTGTAAAATATGAAAGCTAAAACCTAAGGCATCAATGCAATCATGTACTGGACTATGGCACAGCTAATTTTCATGCCGTAACTTGCTTTGTGGTCTTAAAACCTAGGAATTCTGAGATCACAGACACATTTGGTTTGGTCTGTATGTAAGCTCTAAAAGCCACTTTAGAAAGAAATATTCAGCATGGAAATATATTGCCCGTTTTCAATAACTCCATGGTCTTGCCATCTCAATTTCACTGACTATAAAACGAAGATAGCTTTTTTCCCCACTTCTTCTTTTCGTCAGGGTGTTGCAAAGCTTATGGCCAGACTGTGTACTTTAATTAATTAGAACTTAAATAACAGAACTGATGCCAGATTTTCGAGATAGCTCACAAATCAAAACAATGGGCCAGATGCTCAAAAGGACAAAGCACGCTGGGTGCATGAGTTTCCCCTCAGATCCTCATAATGGCAAAAGTAGGTGCTAGCCTGTTTGAAAAAATCTTGCCAAAGCTGTAGGTGTTAACCACATTAAAAACCTGCCCTTCATAAATGAAGTCATCATGCCTCCAAGTGCAATTTGGTCCTTGGAAGAAGAGTGAAATAACCATGCATTGAAATATTTAATCCAAATTCCACTTTTCATTCACAAAAAAGGAATATTGTGCTTAATTTTTCCTCTGTTTGAGGGCAATTTTAGGGGCAAGGACGAGACTGTTTCTTGACTTGTTTTTTCCTTAGGTTCACACAGAAAAATTTCGGGGTTTTTTTGTTTGCTTTGGTTTTTTGCATGTGTTTGTTCTAAACAAAATGAAGAAAACACAGCTAAAACTGAGTAAGACAGGGTGCCAGTGGATAACTGATAAATTATGCTTTGTTTCCTTCTGCCACACACAAGCATTCAGCTTAGTCCAATACATCACACAAGCACAAGGGAGGAGGATGTATTGGATTTTTCTGCTGCACTCACATTTGCATGAAAAGGAGCAGTCAAACGAAAATTAAGCACTTAAACAGCTTTAAAAAAGCACTGGTTCAGAATACTGTACTTCAATAAAACATTCATTGTTATTCAATGCTTGGCAAATGACATTGCCATCACATACTAGTAGAAGAACCGTGAAGAATAAATGCTATCTGAAAAAGAGGCTTGTACTTATGCAGCGCTAATGACCATCTAAAAGAGCGATTCTGCATGGTTACATCCTCTTTGAGATTCACAGCTGCAGCTTCACAAGAGCAGCCATACATCATAATCTGCAGCCATTTTAGGCTACCCCTGTGCTTTGGAGAGCAATATGGGAACGAAGGAACTGCCAGTCTGTAAAGTTACAATCAAAAACAACTTTATTCAGTGGTGATGAGTGAGTATGATGACCCACCTTCCCCTTAAGGGTGGGTCATCATACCGAGGAGGAGGAGGTGGTATTTAAATTTTAATACTGACAACACCCTTGACTGTAACAGCAGTGACACACAGGGAAAAGATCTCCACATTTAGTTTCACTAGAGAGAAAACATACTCATTATTAGATTTTGATTTCTAATTCATTATAATAGTGGCACGGAGTAGCACACAAGCCGTTCTTTTTAAAGGTCAGATAACTGTATTTTAAGATGATAACACTCGCGTTTTAATTAATGTGAAGAATTTGCTTATTGGACAACATGCTGACCCTATAAACATCATTAATTAACTGAGATACAGTGACTTTCCAGAAAGTTAACAGCTTGGGAACAAGCATGTCACCGTACTTTGAAACTGTTTGGTAATCAAAGGCTACGTTATTATGCAGTAGACAGCGTCCCTGTCTATATGCTCAAGATTTTCAGCCACACCCATCCCACCACAATCTTTTCTCCAATTATGCGTATTTCTTTAAGCTTAGTTTTATGGAAGTAACTGTGGCTCTCTGCATAACACATCGCTTATAAAACAACTTTCTGGATCTTTAATTAGGCTAGACAAAGGAAAACAGTCTGGAAACTACTGTCATTACTAGGCTTGCCTCACACATTAAATACCTTTGTCTCTACAACTACTTAAAGCGCATTTCTCAGGTCAGGTCAATCAAGCCAGCCCTCCAGTGCCCTGTAAATGACATCTGTCATCATCCTAGTAACTCCCACATATCCGTATGTACAAATTTGGATGAGGAAGCTCTGGAAGAAATGGGGCTGGTGCCAGTTTGAGCCGTCAAGAGTTCAACCAGAGGTTAACTGTAACCAGGAAAGAAAGATAGTGTTTTGATTTCAGCCCTCAGTACTTACACAGTCAGTATATATCTCTTGTGCTTCTTAGGCTTCTCTTGCTGAGATGCAAGTAGCTTGAAATCCAAGTAACTACACACATAAGCACCTATACGGAAACGCCTGCACACTGAAGAAGAAACTAACCCTTCAGCGATTAGTGCCATAGCCTTCTCTGCACTGTGAAGAATCCTGTTAGATTCCTGTGAATCTAACATGAAGGAACTTACAAATATTTGTTGATTTATAATGGTTACTGAGAAGCTACATTTTGGCGTTAAAATACAGCACCATCAATAGTATCTGGCTCAGGCCACAGAGGGACAAAAAAGCCGAGTCGCTTTTGTGCTGCAACTTCAAGTCTCTCACTGGAGAGACTGCCTTTCCCTTGCCAAAGGCATACACCCATTTGCTTCCTCTTCCTTTACAAAGAGGTGATTTTTAATTTCCTCATCACTGAACATCTTATAGAAAGCTACTTCATGTGTATTAAATGCAGAGGAAAATAATGTCACACCTGTCTCCCTAAACAGCAGAGACTTACACATAAACACTATCTGTCCAATTGCATCACTTACGCTAGGAATTGTATGCTTACCTATATCTATCGGTTATCATAAACTAATTCACTGGACACACAAGACACACAATCAACAGACCAATGAAGGAGCAAAAGACTGTTAAACATAAAGACAGCACTGTTCCTATCTTATGTCAGCTACTGAAAATATTTCCCAGAGTCTGGTGGTAAGTGTGAAAACTATGGCAAAAAACAAAAACCAAAAAACCCCAATAAAACCAGAAAACAACAACAACAATCACCACCACAAACAAAAAACCCAAAACAAACAAAACCCAAAACCCCCCCAAACAAATAAACAAAAAACAAAACAAAAAACTCAAAAAACAAAACAAAACAAAAACCCTCCTCATGACTAGATAACAGATGTTCAATCTCCACCCCTACCCCAACCTCACACCAAAAAATAAAAAGCTTCCCCTGAGGAACTTAAGTGTGAATTTTCATCGTATCTAAGTGAGCTTCATTTATATCAAGTGACTCAGTTCCAGCTCTGACCATTATGCCTGAAAAATCTGTCCTTCTTGCCGTCTCTGATATTCTTCCTAGTTATACCCAGAGCACCTAGCTGCCAGACTGCCTGGTAAGAATTTCAAATGTTGCTAAAGAGATGGAGAGTTCTGAAGCAGGACAGCAAACGGAGACAGGGATTTCAGCAATTAGGTTTCTACAAGCACTATCCCTTCAGGTTAATGAAAGCTTTTAAAAAAGGAAAGCCCTGACAAAGTGTTCCAGATACACAGCTTACCCTAGAGACTTCTGTACATTTTTGCGGTTTCACAACACATTTTCCTATTAATTTGGAAATAATTTTCTCTCCTCAGTAACCAGCTGGTAAGTTCACAGAAACAACAGTAGAGACAGACATAATACACCATGGAACCAGAGACTTGACTTCATATACAATCTGTCAAATGAACAGGGGGGTCTTAAGGAAACTTTTTTCTTATATTCCACCTCTTTTACTAACACTGAATACGGAGTAAGATGGGAAAAATATTAAAAGGCACTACAATGTGCAAGGAACTAGTATCTCACAAATTCAAGAAAAAGTCTGAATGATCATTCATCTCATGGGAAGGAGAAAGAATGATACATAAAGTCGTGATGGCCTTCAAGAAGAAAGCAGGCAATGTAATGCTTACTTTTTAAAATAAATTGCTCTGTTTATCCAGGAGATTCCAAATGTCAGTTTAAATGGCCAAATAAACTCAATAGATTTAGGCTGCAGCCACATACCTTTTTAGAGCTGAGGTAAATAGAAATGAAGGTATCAAAGCTAGGTACTCATCACCAGCCCCAACACACCTATTCTGAAGATCACTGCCTTTCCCTTCACATTGTCTGTGTACCCTCCCCTTTCACTCCAGTCAACTTGCACACCAGGTTGGAAAAAGCACACTATTGTGGATCACCTGGACCTCTTTTTGGAGCAGGCTAGAGAATGGCCCACCTTGTAGAAATATTCCTCAGTGATATATATTGATAGTATTCTGGGTAGATGCTGTTAGAACCCACATGGGATTACAGCTCAAGTTTCATTTTCAGAAACTCAACAAAACTGTTCCACTGATGCCTGCAGGTTGAGGCATGCTCTGGTCATCAGCTTCTAGTTTTGTCCTGGCACTGCTCCATTCCTACCCATGTCACAGATACAGCTTCACTGCTTATCCAGATGCAAAGACTAGAGTACAGCCAAGACCTGTGCAGACACTCTTTCGCATGACCTCTGTGCAAAACTTTTTGTGGGAGAACTGAGAAAAAATATGACTTTTTGTGCCCAGAACTGAAGAAAACAAGATTTACCATAGCTCACTTCCAGAGTGGAAAAGCCAGATTGAAGAATTTCTGTAGTACTGTGCGAGGAGTAAGTCTTGGAGATGCTGGTTCCTCTAAGTGCAGCCTAACTTAAACCCCAAACCAACAAATGCAGTAATTCAGCTCTAGAGTGGGCTACAAGTTTAATTTCAAATAAAGCCACAGTTTAAAAAGAGATCTCTAAGTAATATTTCCTCCTTGCTCATAGCCTGGTCTATTAGCAAATGCTTTACAAATTCAGTAACGACTAAAACAAATTAGCCTAATTACTTGACAAACCTGGTATACTGACTTTCCGCTTCAAGGCTTCCAGATCAAATGACCTTCCCCAACTCAAAAACACTGAAAATACTGTAAGTACAGGAATGAACCACGAAAGTGTCACACTCCTCATCCGTGGAGCTGATTTTTATTCAAAAAAGCAAACACAGTGACTCATTTGCAACAATGGCAAGCCTAACAGGACAGAGAAAATTGTGCCCCAACCTCTAGATTTAAACTTATCAAAGGCTTGCCCTTTGCAAAATACTGAAATTTGTTAGTGGAAGTCACACCACTCACTCCCCATTCAATTCTGGAAGTAATATTGTATTAGCATGGCTCTTCCTGAAAGAATTAAAAGTTGATAAACATAATTATAACAAAGATGAGCTCTTGTGACACCATAAATATTATCCAGAGCTATTGTTATCCTAATGAGCTAAAGTGTCAGCAACTTCCTTTTTCTTAGACATTTACCAGCCCCTTGGCTTCCAGTACAACAACAACAATAACAAAAAATAAAACTAATTTCAATCAAATTTCCCCAAATCCTAAGATTAAACGATTTCTTTGTCTTGTAATTGTTGATTTAAAATGCAATATCCTTTTGAATTTACTGAGACCCACATTCAGGGCAACATTGCTTAATCATTGGTTTGTACTCTGCCAAGGATACAAACAAGTTTATTAAGTCCATCAAGCATTAGGTAAGGTACTACTGATAAATACGGTCCTACTTCACTACACTGATCAAAAATTAAAGACTTATTCTGCAGTGAATTTGTCTACTCGTAGTTAAGCGCAACATACATATCCACAAAAAAAAAGAATAATTTGGTTTTGAAAATTTATGAAACTTCACTTGTTATTTCAATGTTATAATTTTTAACTTGCAGCCTGAAGACCAACTGTGTATCTGTTGGAAGCAGTAATAACAAGGAAATTATATATGTGTAAGCAGATGCAAAAATTACAACCATTTTGCCTCAAAATTTCCTACTGCAAATTTCTTATTACAAATTGGTTTTATAGTTCTTCCAGTCACATTATACATGTTTTAAAGTACAGTGTGAACAAAATCACAATGCCATGCACATAATATAAAGTTCTTTAATCGTCACTAAGAACACTGCTTTGAATCGCTTCAAATACGTCAATGATCATTTTACCAAACAGATATCAGATAACAGCCTGCTTTAATGTTCCAACAGACACAGTCATTTCACAGCCTAGGGAGAATACAAAGGGGTGTAAACATACACAAATATGTTTATAATTAGACTGCATATAAAAGACACAATTCTTACGTAACTTCCACAGCAGCATTCTTCTTGCAGAGATGTCAGTGCTCATGTTGCTGCTCATTTTAAAGCAATCAGCTGCTGTGCCTGAATGGGATGGGTGATGTGGCCTGTTACTAGTGAATGCAGCTAGGAGCACTTTTCTATGCCCTCTCTCTTATTCTTGTGATCAGGAAATGCAGCAGAAACTAAATCTGAAGAAAGAAGTGCTATTAATATTTTTCTCGAGGTTGCTAGTTAGTAGACTCTGTTTTGAAGGAGATGTATTCTTAATAGCACAACCTATTGGCAACACACTCTACGTTTGTTTATACATGCACAGAGCGCAACATTTTATATCACATCAGTGAACTTCAATCAAGCAATATGTAAAGAAACAAGGCACAGCATCGCCAAGCACTTAAAAGGTCACACCTGAAGCTCATTAACTTTTTCCTTTTTCCCTTACGAAAATTACACAGTATAATGTACACTGAAAACTTTCCTATACTTGATTTCAAATAAGAACAACTGACAAGCTCTTTTTTTCATGCATCTTTTGATTTTTCTTTACACAAACTTGCCACTAGCCAAACGGATAAAAGCGTCCATTTTATTGTAAGTTAAGGGGATCCAACTAGAAATGTATTTTATTAGTACAGATGACCAGACACAACTTCCTGAACTCATCTATGTCTACCCTTTTTCCCATGTAAATTACTACAGCCACTGAAGAGGGAAAATGGAATAGTTGTTTTACATAGGCCAAACATATTCTTCAGATGGTCTATAATCTGATCAAATCAAAGCCAATTTCCACACAAATAATCATGGCGTGTTTTCTCAGAAGGCTTTGCCCACCAAGATACTGACAGCAGGGATGTTCTGTAAAATAAAATGTTTTATTTTCCATGATCTATGGACCTATTTCCTTATTCAGACATCATAATTCATTTTCACAGCATCGATGAAGAGAAGAAGTCACAGAAAATTCAACTCAGAAGGTAAGAATTTTGGAAGACTATAAATTACTGAAAAAGTGAGTTTTAACTGAAGAAGCTTAAACAACATTTACTGCAGAGGTTACTCCATTCCTGCTATAATGCTTTCTTGGCTTTGATCTTTAAACCAATGACTCATGAAAATGATAACTTCAAATTTACAGGCCACCAGTAAGTAGGTCTTTAAAAAAATGTTGTACAACAATAAAGCAGGAACCACAAGCAATTCTTAACCATTTGAACTGTCAACTAATTAATTATGATACTGAAACAAAGGCCTAATAGAAAAAAACTTGCACTTAAAAAGGAGAGAGGAGAAAAAGTGAAAAGGGAAAAAAAAGGGGGTAGGCAGTTCTAGTGAGCAAGCCAAACGGCATACTGGGGAGAGAGGTTCAAGAAAATGTATTATGTTTGCTCAAATTAACAGAAGCATTTCTCCCCCACCCCATTCAGCAGGAAAACAAAATAGGGCAGCTCGTCTTGCCACAGACTGGTGCCCCTTAGCTGGAAGCAGCTCCAGTTGTCAGGTTCCTGTCAGCACGTAAGTGCAGCAACACTTCCCTTCTCCCACCCTTTTCTTCCTACTTAAAATGTGTGGTATGTTCAGCAGTCTTTGCTGTTAAACAATTCATTTTTTTCTTGCCTCCTCTGCTTTAGGAGGAGGCAAAAACAGTAGGACTTAGGCACAAAATATAAAGCTCATTTCCTGTACCTTAGTGCCTTATTCTTTCACCTCCTTGTCCATAGGATTTAGCTACCAAATAGGTCTTAATCTGTAAACAAATGATTTGCTCTACAATTAAGCCATTCACTTCTTTTTTTTTTTTCCCCTCTCTTTCTTTGGCTGCTTGGCTGCTGTCCAGTGTGGAGGCTCATAGGTTCTTCTATTATTTAGTGCTGGTTAAAAGGCAATAAGCTCATTTAGAGTTTATAAAACTATAAGCTATCAACAAAAGCATTTAATGCTTCTCTGAAGCACTGTGGTTTTTGCCTGAAAAATTAATAATGTGTGGTTGCATGGTTGTATAGGTGTACACATATATGTGGATCCGTGGGGGTGGTTTTTTATGTACTGGCCTGGTTATTCACTCTGCATGTCTTTAAGTCAGTTATTGTAAGCTACAAATACATACATTTCACTCTAATTTTAATTGTCTGTGTATTTTTTTATCAACAACTGACAATCACAGGAACTGTGATTCACCAAGGCTACAAAGCTGAACTTCAAATACTTTGATGTTGTATGAGAAAAAAATGTCATGCTACTGCAGCATTTCACAATGTTTGCAAATATTGTTTCTTTACAGAATGATGTGGTGAATCACAGGAGTCTACTAGAGTAAGTGAAACCTTCAGAGAAATAGATAACATGTTAGCTTTTTCATCTCTGCAGTTAAAAGTCACTCATGACTCAAGAGAAAATAACATTGAGATAATTTTGCTTTATCTCTATTTGTAAGTTTTTGTTCTTTCTGGGAAATAAATTCTCAGGGATTAAAACCAGAACACAGCATGTGTATATTTGCCTTCATGGACATGTTTATACATACAACATGGGATTAGCAGGCTGCCACCTCAATGCCGGACAGTAAAGACAATTAAATATTTTTTTAAAAAATCCATGTCTGTATGTTTTTAATACTTAATACTTTAAATAAGTAAGGTATTGTAAATGGAAAGATAAATTTACAGGTGTAAATCTCATTTAGAAATGACAGGTACTTAGCCATTTCAATTTCAGCAATATACTTCCAATGAAATTCTGCAAGCCTATTTAAAGTCTATTACGGCTGCTGACATCAATCTGCCAGGCTTTAGAGTGCTAATCTCCACTAAAGATTTTCACCTACAAGTTTAGCTACTGGCATATTTGAATTAAATACTCTGTGTTTCTCTATATAGGCAACTACAGACATAAGGCATTAGAGGTGGATGGGCAATAGAATTGTCATGGAGCCTCTCATGCTAGTTTTGCCAAAATAAGGAATGAAGTTCAGACTCTCATTAGATTCCAGTCCTGTCCTCAGTGTTTTAGGCCTGGTTTTCATGCTCTCCACACAAAATCTGACTTCTTCCCCACTGAATACAACACATTCCTACTGCAGCTACTCATAGGAGAATGAACACTACAGGAAAACCCTGGAAACTTAATTTAGATATCGTATTTTAAATGTACACCCATTAAATGCACTCATCTATATGGATGCATACACAAGCACAGTTCCATACAAAAGGACACACAAAAAGATTTTAATTAGCTGCACCTATAAAGACTCACCAGAGATCAAATGAGTCTCCTTCCCTCCCCCAGCCAAATGACAACTTCTGAAGTTGCAGATAATAGGTGGCAGTCAGACAGGTGTCAGATATGTATGTTTGTCCTGAAAAACTACTTAAAGGTTCCAAAAAATTTTGTGCTAACCCTGCAGAAAAGAAATGCTTCTTATCCTGAACTGACACAGCAATCACATCCGTATTTAAACGTTAATTATGTGTATTGTAAACTTGTTTAATTTATCGCAATACAATGTACCCTCATAATTACCAACCAGTTGAAAAGGGTTTGTGAAAATTAAGCAGTAGGCAATTTAAACCTTTAAGGAATATTTCAGTTTGAGAAAAAATATAAATCTTGGACATAGTTTGAATGTCGTTGGCAACTTTTCCACCTAGAGTAAATCTGAAGGCTCAAAAATAAATATTCAAGAGCATTAATTTGTTTCTAGATGTGTGTGTGCAAGTAAAACAGCAGCCATAATGTGGAAATTTGAGTCACATTTTGCAACTAATTGGAAGCAGATTAGAATTCTGCCTCAGGGGAACATTGTCAAACTAGAAGCTGGAGCAAATGAAGAAAGGGGTGAAAGCATCGTGAAGAGCTGACAGATTTACAGTGCTCAAGGCAATAAACGGGTACTAGATGAAAATGAATGTGCTTCACTGTACTGCATGCAGTTTTCAGTCATATCTCTGCAATAAGAGCATACAGCCATGAAACAATTATTTTCAGAGAGATGGCGAAGGAAAGGGCAAGAATGAACAAAACACTATTCAGGTGGTGTGCAAAAAAAGCCCGTAAATCATACAGTGGCTCAAGTTGTTACAAGAATAATCAAATTGGACATAGTGGGTCCTGTTTTGCAACCTGGACTCATCTCAAGTAAGGGCTTACAGAGACATAACACAAGGAACTACTTACTTGAGTTGAGAGGGGACTGTAAGCCCTTGCTCAGTGTAAGAGTCAAAGCATTAAGCTCTTAGGGAAAAAAAAAAAACCCACACAGATTTTATATTTTTAAAGCTACGAAAAACACAGAACCTTGCAGACAGATAAATCACAGGCAGAAGGGGAAAAGCCTTTTTAGGGGGTGATTAGGAAAGGTTGGAGGAGATCATAAAATGAAAATAAAGTGCAGAGGCTGATGTACCAATGCTGTAATGGAAACAGCTGCTAGCTTTCTCCTTCAGTGCTTGGCATTCGTTGCAGCGTCACAGGAAAGACTGTTAAAAGATCTGGACATGGAATGTAAATAATACTATTAGCCAAAACTCAGTTGCTGTATTTATAAAACAGTAGCAGCTCTTTTTTCTTGTGTATGTATGTACATGTATGCGTGTATATATACACCTCCAGCATATATGTGGATATCTATACTGATATACGTATACACACTTATGTGTACACAAACCTCTCCTTAAACAGCGACTAGTAACACTATTACATAATATTGCACCTTACTCTTGGCTGAAGTGGGCAAGAACATCAATTTACATTTTCAGTAAAACTGGGTGTGGAACAACCACCTTCATTGTTCTCAAAATGCAGCAGTATTTTTCCTTCAAATTCCAGAACTCCAGTGCAATACAATATATAGTGCCTAACATTAAACCCAGGGCGAAAATTAACCATCAAAACTTAATGTCAAATATGTTCATTATATCCATAAATACTCCTGGAATATTAGATCCTTGTAGTCAGTGCAAGCTAACTAAACAAATCCCTCAATATTTACTAAATCAAATTTAAAACTCCTACCAGCAAAACAAAGTTCAGTGAAGTAATGTGGTCCATTTCTAATTGTATTTGCTTCTAACTATTGCCTTTTGTTGAAGAGATACAGATCTAATTTCATTTCCCTCCTTCAAAAAGATAGAATTGGCAAGAATATGAAACCCTGAAACATGCAAATACTGCCATTACTTCACTGCTACAAGCCCATAATAAAGCACAGATTTGATAGTACTATCCATGTAGTGTGGTGAACCACACTCAAATAAACAGTTCTCCATGAAGAATGAAAACCCAAGGACCAAACCCTTCCAATTCAAACATTATTGTTGCTTTTAACATAAGCCGTCCACAGAAATCAGCCAAGGAGGTGACAGGAAATCCAAAAATAATTTGGTCTGGCTCTGCGCATTATGAGAAAGGAGATTACAGTTTGCTTTTCACTCTTCTTACTGGGTGAGGGAAGCGGTGAAAACTATGAAAGCTATGCTTATGTAACAAGCAGCTATGGTACCCACAGACCTATTTCTACCACAGTTCAGCACAGCATCACTGAAATTCATCAATAAAGGTGGCATTTGAATAGCATGAACTTGTGTTGCAGGGGGGATGGGCTTAACAAAACCCCTGAATTAATTCAATGGATAATGCAAATGACTAAATGTGTGCAAAATCAAACTGTCTAGTGAACACAGTTAAAGAGGCCAGATGTGCCTCAAAATTTCCTGGGAAACAGAGCCTAAACTTGGCACTTTCTTTTATCAGAATGAAGAAAGCGAGCTCTCAGAGTTTACAAAAGTGTGACCAATTGGAGCTTAGTCTTCTGTTGCTAATTGAAGCATGGAAAAAAAATCCAGTTTCTGAGGGCAAACTACAAACGTATACTTTTTATATTCCACTGCCACATGATAAAAAACAGAATCAAGCTGAGTGGTAGAAATTTGACTGGCAAGCAAAGACCAACCTATTATTTCAAACTGTTATGGGAAAGCAATAAAATTGCTACCAGGTCTCCTCATGTTACTCTTCAATAAAAAGAAGCCATCGGGGAAATAAGAGGAAAAGAAAACACATCAAAACCTCTAAAGTTTCTTTAAGTAAAAATACACTTCTGTGGTGTTATGCCATCTGCTTCTTGGTTAACATGACAAGACAATTCAACAACTCGGATGCTAGTGTTTTGAAAACACCGAGTAACCACAGTCAATAGATTTTAGTTTGCTCTTTTGACTGCAAAAACTGCATTCACATGCCACTCTTGGCATATGCTTCAAACATCTTTGTGAGGTCATTTTCCTTCTATTATTATTTGGTGGAGTTTCTCTGGAGACAAATACCTCAGCCAAGCTGGGTTTGTGCACAAGAGTGAGATTTAGGCTAGGAAGACTCAGAAGCTGTGAGAAGATACGGGAACCAAATGTTTGGTATTTTTTCTGAAGATCGGTCGATGAAGATTTATCATAAAGGACATACAATTGAACATAGCACAACTGCACTTCAAAATTAGTGAAACAGAGCTTCACATTAAATTCCCAATAGATATTACAGGCTAGAGAAGTTGATCCCTTCACCTTGAGATTTAGCAGTATTTGTCAACTTACCATAAAAGTAAGATTATAAATCTGTCACTAAATGCACCTTTCTTACTTGCAGAGTTGGCTTAAGATTTCAGAAAATTTAATCAACACCATAGTGACTCTAGGGCTGGAAAACCTATATATACAGACATGAATCCTACTTCATTGCATGCAACTTGCCCTACATACTCACTTGAATTGTTTAATCAGGTAGTCTTATATATAAAAGCATATATATTATGGAAGCATACATGTACATGAGGTGTCAGACCAAACTACCAATTCCCACTCCTTGATATTTCTCTCAGCTTTTTCAAAAAAGAAAAAAATAATTACAAAGAACTTGCTTGTCAGTCAAGTCACTCTCAATAGTTTTACAACCTTTCATTCAAATGTAAAGGCTTTGTTCCAATTGCCAAGACCATTTTGTAAGAGTTAAAAGAGAAAGTGCAACAGAGAATGCTTACTGAAATCCTACAGCACAACCAGAAGTCATTGTCTGACCTTCCCCTTTGCCCAAAGGGCTACTCATTGCCTTCAGTAAATTGTGGTATTAAATCAAGAATGTAATAATAATTTTTAAAAATCGTGATTTAAAATCTCGTTTAAGAAAACCCCTCAAGTCCTCCTATAACAACTGGTAATTATCCTTAGTAAAATTATCACATTTCAAACATATTTTTAAACAAATTAAAAAACAATAGATTGTGTTATTGTTCACTTTGGTGAAAAGCTGCACTGAAAAAGAGCTGCACTGGGCAGAAACATTGGTACAAAAAGAGAAAAAGAAAAATGTTTATGAAATAGAAAAATGTATGTATGTATAAAATTAACTTTTCTGATTTTTAGAAAGATGTTTACTTTTTGCAATTATGTCATCATCAGAAATTTTCATGGAAGACCGTTTTGCTGTCTTCACCTAATAGGAAATGTTATGTACAGACCACAATTTTTTTAAAATATCCATGTATATTCTGTGATTGTTAAGAAATAAAAATAACTCTTTGATATGTAAATACACTAAAACAAATGCTAGTTTTTAGCAAAAAATATGGCCAGCCCTTCAGTTGAAGCCACTGCATCCACAGATCCACAGGTGTGAGCCTATCTGAGGAATCAGGGGAAGACGTATTTCTGTTGTAAAAAATGAAGCACAGTTAAGCAGTCAATCTCTCCAGCCATTCAGGGAACATAGCAATATATCACCATGTGCATTAGAACATCATATAAGTACAATATAAAGCTGGTACAATGTTAATCATGTGATAAAAATAGTAACCTGGTTGTTGGATGATTTGTACAAAGTATCTTAGCTCAGACCGCAGGAGACTCTAAAACCTGGTTACATTCAGCAACTTCAACTGCCTACCCTGGAACAAATCTGGAACATGCCACTCAAAAAGTGAATTCTGCATTTGAGAAATACAGACCATGTGGCAATAACACAAAGCTGCCCAAACTGCTGCAGAAGCAGTCTAACCTTTTTCAAAGGTGGGTGACAGAAATCCAAAATATGTATACGTCCTTATCCAAAATGGGAGTAAAGGTGAAGGATAGCTGAAATGTCAGTACTTCTGCAATGATACTCCTGATGATGCTTGTAAAACGTGCTCAGTAGCACGTGTATCAATAACAGTGTAAGATGTGAAGAAACACAGCGCTTTTTCTTTTCTTTTATAAAAGCAAATCGCATGAGTAACACAGGGCACATAAAGGGGAACCTGAATTCAACGTGCAAAGGATGTGTCCAGTTAACAGAAAGCAGACCCCAGGCTCTCCCACTAATGTCAGTACTATGGAGATAACCCACTTCTTATACGGCGAGGAAAAAAAAAAGACACCAGTTTTAGCACGCAAAAAACCCTGCACATTTCAGATTTATGATTTACATTGTTGTCGATAAAATAGCTTTCCAATTATGAAGGAATGCATTTTGTGTTAATGATCACAACCAGGGGTCCAAGCTTTACTCTTTTGTCAGAACTACAGCAGATCCTCCCCGCAGCTTCACCATTAACATGTCTGTTTCCTGTCAGACCACTCAGAGATAATGTCATTTATCTCAGGGCGGCACAAGACCAGTCATTAACTTCAGTAAAAGACCTCAAACAAAGGCCGGATGGCGTTTTATCCAGGGCTCATAGGCTACAGCCAAGAATCTCATTGCCTAACAGTTTAGAACAAGTTATCTTTAAAAGAGTGATTTTCTCCCTATCAACAATTCTAGAACACTTCCCTGAACAGCAGTAAAGTCTGCATGGAAAATTTTAGTCAATGGTTTTATCATATGCAATTAGGTGCCTGATAAGAGCTTGCTAAAGTTATCCTTTGAGAGGCTGGGGTGGGATTTTTTGGTGGCTGTTGTTGGGGGGGAGGTGGGGGGGGGTTTTCCCCTTCCTTTTACTTCATAAGGAAAGACAGAGTAAATCAGGTTCTACCTCAATAGCAAGACCTTTGAAGAACTGACCCTTATTGTGTTTGCCTGCAGGAGGTGATTCACTATTATAAATTCTTCAATGACTGAGCTTCTGGAAATCTCTTTAAATGAAAGTGGAACTGGTTAACTGTATGTACAAACATGTGTTTTCACAGTCTCTCCTGTATTATTGCATTTCAGAAAGCTTCTATAAAGTGCCAGGTGAACTTTTTAAAATAATGATAATAATAATTAAAAAAACAAAGAGAGTCGGAAAAATACGAGCAAATCTCAGCTATTCAATTCCTGGGCTTATGCTGAAAACTAGAAACAGATGGTACTTTCCATGTTACTTGAATCTGGTTATTGAACACCTCTATGGTTACGGGAGATTTTGCTTAGCACTTTTAACATACATTTCATTTATTGGACTATAAAATGCTACTTTGGAAAAACAAGTCTTTATATAGCTATAATTAAAACAGTCTTGCAGGAAAGCCCTTTAACATGGAGAACATGGTTAACCTCATGACATCTGGACAATCAATCCTTTCCTTTTTACTGGGTATTTATGAAGTTATTAAAATTGTAAAATTACCAATGCCCAAAGTGAAATATTTTTCCAGCAGTTCCAAGTATGGTTATCAGCTTCCCTACTTTATTTGATAGATGTTCTAGACCAGCCTCCATTGTGCTACACTAACTCTTGCTTTGCACAGGAATTCAATAGCAGATCTGGTCATACATATTGGCAGAGGTCAGGAGGTTCACACGGAAAGCTTTCCTCGGCCAAAGGGCAACACCTCTTCACCCAGCTCAAAAAGCACTGTCACACTACTAGACAGCACTACAGAACTTTAAGAACCTTGAGCTGTGCTTATTGTTAGACACCCATACTTACCAATGTTTTTAACAGCTAAATCCCTTATGTAGCTTTCAAAACAGTTTGCTGTCAAACAACAATAGACTTTGTTCTTTAATTACAGCAAGTGACCTCCCTGCCCTTTTATTTCACAGTGAATAAACTACACACAAGGCCGGCAAGAAAAGTACATGAAGAGCATATCTCCATAACATCATTAATCAAAGCATGTACTTAAATGATTTACATCAATAGGTAAAATTCACCCAGAGATTCCTGATGGCATACAAAACACTCTCAAATCCTAACACTAAAACACAACAAAAAAAGTGAAGATAAAATAAGTAATACCAGCCAACATGTTAATTTAATGAAGACAACTTTCAAATGTGAAATTCAGTCTTAATGAAAAGCACTAAGCTAAAAAAAGAGAAAAATTCAGTCCTGGAGTATCACTAGACTGATACATTTAGAACTGTAACTAAACCCTTGTGATTACAGCTTTGTATCTTCTGCATTAACTTCATGTAAACATACTGATTTTCACATACCAAATACAGTTTTTCCCATATCTCAGAGTAAATTATGACTGACTGAATTCCAAAATCTCCTCACAGTGCACACAAAGCAAATTTTGTAGCTATTCTGAACACTTTTCAATGTAACAGCTGTTAAAAATACAAAAAACTTAGCTGAAACAGATGAAGAGTTCATGCTGACAAACAGTCAGTAACTGTGCTAAAAACAGTATGGATGAGAAATGGAAAATGGAGACAAGTTTTAACACCAAAAATCTTAGGAGTGGTTAGCCTACCTGTCAAAGCTACTTATTCAGACATGTCACTGGTGGCTTAGCCACAAAATGGACTGCACGAATATAGCTCAAACATCTTAGAATTACAGCATACTTTGACTTTATCCACATATTAGGGGAGTGGCGACTTTTACAACATACTTGCGGTTTCTGCATAAAAGAGCCAGCAGAACACAGTCATTGATTTAATTAGGCTTCACAAGATCCAATTTATCATGTTTTACATGACTTTCTGCAGCAAGGAAACATAATAAATAAACTAAAAATAGAATTGAAGCATGCTGTGAAAGCTAAACAGTGACTACAGCTCCTGGGAATCTGGTCCAAGCTTTTCACAAATAGTAAACAAATGCAGTATTATATTCCACACCACACATAAAAACATGTAGATTTTGAATCAGCAGTCATGAACTCATTTGATTCTAAGAGGAAACTTCCAAATTCATGAGGCATGTCTTGCACAACAGTAAGATAACTGAACATTGATTTCAATGTGCAGGCTGAAAATTATGTATTTACCTACAGATACAAGGTGCTTTGTCTAACTATGGCATATATGTTCTAGTGTATAAACAGTCAAAGGAATAGAACTTCAGGAATCTAAAACCTTTAAAGAATTCTTTCCAATGACAATTAAACATTTGGAGGGGAAAAAAAAAAAAAAAGCCAGAACAACAAACATAAAACACTCGAGTGTTGCCATTGGCTGGACTTAAAGTATCAACCATTATCAGCAACAAGCTACATTATTATTATTCGTCTAAAAGGGAACATTCTTGGCTAAGAAAAACGCTAAGGGACGTTACTTAAGACAGCAAGCAAGCACACCATTGTGCCAGACAATGGCCAAGGCTGCACGACTCTGATGTGCAAAGCCTGCATTAAAGTCGGTGTGTGCCAACAGCAGCGGCTGTTGCTGGAAATGCAAGCTCCAGACCTCCTCCTGGAGCGACATCTACAACACACAGAGTGTGCCACTGGCGCTGAACTCCTCCATACACGTTTGCTCTGAATTTGCATGCCATCCCATTTACATTGCACATAAGATTACTCGTACGTATATGGATTCTTCATACAATTTCCTGTGTGACTAGAGAGTTGAAAGAACACAAAAACGGGAGAAACCACACCACCCTCTAATCTCTGTTGCCATGGCAGCAGCCTTTGAGATACTGAAATGTTCAGATTGCCAGCTAAACAAAATTGTTGAATGTGAACATTTGGCTGAGAGATTAAAAGGCTAAGGGGGTTGCAAAAGGGCAGTACCTCCCACATTCCAGGCAGCCACTGAATCCAATCAAATGGCTCTGACTCTTTAACCACAGCCATTGTGAAGACCGGATTAGGGCAATTTATCTAGATAGTTAAAACAGATTAGAGAACTGCAATTTGAAGACTATTGGCAACAGAAGTAAATGCCTACTGTACTAAGTTAATAAAGAGACCATGAGATTTTTGGACACCTTTCTGCCGTGAACAGCACTTTTCATAAATCAAAGTGCAAACATATACACATGAATTACACAGCAATCTGGTTTCTCATCTGCATTTAGACAAGGTCATATGGCTCATTCAAATTCATCCATAGATATGCTATCTTAAAAGCAATAATATACATACAGTATGAAATTTAATTTGTTCCTTGCCTTGAACAGAGTCCCTTGGAATTATCTTCCAGTACTAACAAATATCTGATGTCATGAACACACAAATCTAATCCTCCAGTCGACTTAGTACTACAAAAACTTCATTACTGAAATACAAAAAGCTAGTGACCAGTCATAAAAAGACATAACTCCCTCCCTCTCCGAGACCTTCAGCCCTCTCAGACACTTGCAGACCATGCAGTTAACACCGACTCGAAAGTTTCCCCATCGCCGAACATTCACTCGGGGAAGTTGTAAAAGCAGGTAATTTAAGACCAGCATTGACAATACAGTCACAATCTAACACCCTGAGTCTGTTCTTTTGGAGGGTGTTGGTTTGCTTTATTTTTCAGGCAGAGCAGGTTGTCTTTGTTTAACAACCTGTAGAATTTATCATACTTGTAATCCTGGGCCAACACTCGCCCTCTGGTCTCCCAGAAGATGCCTTCTGCCCTAGGGATAGAACTCCCACCAACACCAGAACATCCTTGAAACAGCAGTTGACAAATGACAGCAAGGTCTCATTCCACCCTTCCCGAAGAATAGAGCAGCAGCCATCTACACATACAGAAAGCATCCTTCGTAATATAATAGAAGGGAATAAAATCGCACACCCCCATCTGATTTCTTTCATACATTTCAACCACTCAGCAAACAAGTAGTTCAAATCCAAGAGCCAGCGTGGCTCAGAGAGGAAAACTCCCCCAGACAGGAGACAAACTGCTCCCCTCTGTTTCAAAAGCTGTTTTGCACACACGCTTCTCAGCACAAGGTGCATTTCCCTCCTCCCGGCATCCTCCTTCCAGGAACACAAGAAGCACTGCCTGCCTGCTGGCTCCTTCCTCCCAGTCACTACACCAGCTTCTGGGGCCTCTGGGCTACAGTGCCACAGGAGCCCCCCAGCACGATAAGCATCCTGTGTCTCCACAAAGCGCAACGGCGGAGCCCAGGTCTCTGCCGATACCTCCTGTTTCCTCCCCCAAGCACAATCTCAGCTCCAGGCACTGGGTCAGAGAAAGGAGAGGGGTTCCTTTAGACTTTGAGAGAGGAATGGCCACGGATGCCTGCTGATGTTGTGGAAGAGAGTCAGCACATATGAGACCTGCTGTGCCTGGAGCCTGAGCTATGAACCCCCAGCCTGCGAGCACACGGCATCCCACTGGTACGGCTGCTCTCTGCTAAAACTGGGGACAGCTCAGTCAGGGTCATCTCTGCATTTCACCTTCTGGGCAAGTGCAATTAAAACAAACAGACAAAACAGAAATGTTCTCCAGGTCTGAAGACAGAGAGAGGAAATCACAAGGAAGGGCAGCACACTGGAAACATGGTGTCTTCCGTGTAGGGAAGAGGTCACTGGGTTGTTTCCTTTTTTTTTTTTTTT
>VXBT01013226.1:0-15108 GCA_013400235.1 Oriolus oriolus
CATGAAATCTGCACTACTACAGATTATTAGTCTGAGGAAAACCAACAGGAGCAGTAAAAAATACAGCAGAACTCTTGAGTCTTTATTCAAAAGCAGGATCAGATTTCCTGGGAAGTCTTTGCTAGCACAGTATGAAGACAGGCTCTGTTTCTTACAGCTTGCCTTCTAAACCTTACATAGCAGACACGAAGAGGAAAACAACCAGACAGGGTAGAGCATAAATAAACAAATAATGAAAATATTCCTGTTGTTACCCCTACATCACCAGAGCTATTGTCAGTTGTTGGGTCATTTTGGGAAGAACTGAAAAAGCTCACAACCCCTCACAACACTGCAGTGGGGTTGGATTCAGATGGCCTTTAAGGTCCTTTCCAACCTAAAGCATTCTATGGTTCTACAAACCCAGGATGTGGAGCAGGGAAGGGAGGAGATGGAGTTGCTTTCCAGAAGGATGAAAAGACCTTGTATCTCATTTTGACTGTGGTTCAACTCTGTTAAATGTAAGTATCTTAAAGTGATATAAGTTCTTTAGTGAGCCCCTCTTTGCAGCTACTGTATTCAGTAGGTGCATCTACTTAATTATTAATATCTTAGTTTGAAACAGGTGCTTTGATTTTCTCTGTAGTCAGCCATGCTGTCAATTCTTTTGATTTTTAGTGGACTAAAGTTAAGTGAGAAAATCTCACCCATTTTACAGAATCAGTCTGGTGAATTCTTCAGGAACCCTTAGTGCGAGAGCTGGACGAATGTTCTTTCAATATAGAGCATATTGGATTAATTTTGACCTTTTTTTTTGTCTAATTTTGAAAGGCCTTAAGGAACTAAAAAATGTTTAGAAGTAAGATTAAAGGTAGGTCCCTGATTCCCAAAACATGACCAAGAGCAACTGCCCTCTGCCTCCTTCTTCTAGTGGCACAGGAGCACTATCTAGACTTTTCATGATCTAAGCCTCAACCAACAGAAATCAGCGTGACTGTGCTAATACTAATGGAAATGCTGCTTTGTGGCCACAAATAAAGATCTGGGCCTCCAGTCATGAGCATTTATTGTAGGTTTATTGGCCTGTAAAGGGAGCCTGAGTATTTTTTCCTTCTTGAAGGTATGGGCCCTTTGTATTTTAAAAAGTTATTGGCGCATTAAGTTTAATTGAATGTACAACTTAATTACTGTGAGCCTCTCAGTCCAGAGCTCATGCTGTGCACTTGCAGCCTGATGCATCTGTAACCATACAACTTTGCAGGGATGCTGCTTCTCAGGGATGAGTGCTCCTCTCTGCTGAGACAGGCAATTCTCACACCTCCTTCTATCCTCTCCCAGTAAATCTGCTCTTAGGACCTCTGACTTATGATTCTCTGGGTGGGATGCTCTTATATTTTCCTACTGATATTCACAATTCTCACGCAGGACATATGCCAAATTTATACCAGATAAATATCGGCCAAGACATTTACCAAGTAGGAAGTAAGAGTAGTTGCAGCTGACCTTGTTTTTGGCACAGAGAAATTGCAAAGCCCTTTTAGGAAATCTTTCGCTGTATCATGAGGATATCTGCCTATGAAAGAAAAAAGTGCTATTGCACCTGAAAATCCCTTCCTGGACTTGCTGAATTGGAGCTAGGAATTGACAATTCTTCATCCCAGAAATACAATGACAAAGGCGCTGATATATTCTGTCTTCAAGAACAGAGGGAAAAATATGGAAAAAAAGAAATGGGATGGAAATTTTGACACACATGAAATACATCTGCAGCTCACAGAGTTACGCAGAGCATCCATAAAGTCACACGATCCAGCTGCAACTGCATTTATTAAGGCATGTTTCCTACTGTGCCTTCAAACCGCACTCGGCTCTTTGGCTGGGATGACAGACATCAGAGGAGCAGCGGAGGCTCCACACTGATGCAGGGAAAGATCGCTCTCCTACAAATGCAGAAGGAATTTAACAGGTACTGCTAGAGCCCAGTTGAACACTTTAAAGTATATTTTTTCCTGCTGTGTTTTCTGTTTTTCCCCCTCTCTCTTCCACACATCCTGCACTGCCACTGATCTTTCCAATCACAAGAAAATTTGACACCCGAGCCAGGGAAACATGGTGTCTGCATTAATTTATTCTCCTCTCTGCATGAGAATTAAGCCCAGCTGAAGGGTTTCCAACAGCCTCTTGTCTTTTTCTCCTTGTTTTGTTCCAGACACTGAATTTACAGAAACAGCTCAAAAAGCAGTGGCTGGAAGGTTCCCAGAGCTGAACCCATTACTGCCAACTGATCATATTCACCTGAACAGGAGCTATAACATTGATATATAGTGTCAGCAATAAATATGTTAAGAACAAAAAAGTGTTGAAGAAAAAGGTTTAACATGGCTTGAAATTTTTTTTGCCATCTGTCCACTGTGATAAGGTCATGTCCCTTAGAGCAGGTTGGCTCGACATTACAGTGGCTGTGATTAGCATTAAATGAACAGTTTAAGACTGTGGTTGCTGCATACTTGTGATTATGGGGATTTAAGACTGTTCAAACAAACCCTGTGTTCAACCAAAACATATTTATGTTGTGGGTCAACTGAGTTAAAAATATGCCTAAACTTCATCCTAATTAGACAAATAATTTTCAAGTCCTGAGTATCATAACAGACATGTAATTAAAAATACTTTCTCCCCAGAATCACATTTTTTATTCCATCGTTGCTGAAAAGATTCCTGTCACAGCAGACTTTTTACTATGCTTTTGCTTATCACAAGCAAAATCAAGACATATTCAAGTAACATTCTTCACAATTAAAATAATGAAAACATTTATGGAGTCTTCAATAAGTCTTGACTTTATTTCTAAGCAAATGAAATAACTACTTCTACCATCATTTTACCTAATCAAGCTGCTTTTTAAAAAGAAATTTCTAGACTCCTGTGCAGGCTTAAATATTTATTAATTAAAAAAGGTTTAAGCTAAAATTGCTAAGTCACCAAAAGAAAAACAGATTTATGTCTTTATATTTTCAAGAAGATGACATTGAGTAACATAAAGAATACTTTTATTTTCTAGCTCTTGTACATACATTTATTCAGTAACATGGGAAGTATGTGTGGGTTTGAGGCTTTTCCTTGCACTTGATTTGGACCTATACAGTTCTCTGTATCCTACAAGTTATGCTATACATATATATATATATACGTGTGTATATATATATATATATATATATATATATATATACACGTTAAAGCCAGTGGCAGGCAGGTTTTATTCCTCTTTGTCAAGCTACACCCATTATTAAGAAATTTGTTCTTTCTTGGAAATTACTGGCTTGTCTAATAAAGGCCAGTAAAGTTACAAAATTTTGTGCCTTTGTCCAAGATCATAATGGAAATAATCTTGGGAGCTTTGAGAAAACACAACTTTATTCTTCTCTGTGCCCAAACGCACCATAAAGGGAGATTTATCTGGATGCTAATGATGTCTATTATGTGCTCTAGGAAAGCGACCAGAGAAAGCAAGCTGCTCATTCAGGGAGGCATTATCACTACTGGCATTCTGACACCTCCGATAAAAAACAGCAGCAGCATCACTATAAAATCATTTTAAATCATCAAGTTCCTATCAGCAGTTAGCAGGAGAAAGCCACAGGCATTCATCTTGCAGGACCTTTCTGGCACTTCGGATTTCCTCTGAAAGGTTTTAATTGAGGTCATCAGGTGCCATGAAATTTAGCATAAATACCGTTTGGAAGAATTCTCTGTTTAAGAGTTACCCAGCTAGCAGAATTGACTAGGGCCCTTTCGGCCCTGACAGACCTTTGGTTCATTCAGGGTCCTCACAAAGTTAGACACTATAATGTTGCTCTGTAATTGATGGCAAACTCTGCTTCATCCTATATCAGCTCATCAATTAAATATGACTCTTACAATCTTGAGGGAGGCCTGCACAGCTTGGATCTGTGATTCTGACATTTCTTTTTTCTGCCACTACCTCTGCAGCTTTAGATTAGCTCCTGAACTTTTTCCATCGCAATTTCCCCAGCCGCTAAATGGGAATAATCACATTTTGTCTGTCCATTTATGTAACACATTGGTTCTGAGTGCACATCACTTACTGCATTAATTTTCAGCATTTAGAACAAGCAGGCATCGATGACACATAGGAGAAATGGTGGGGACAGGACAGGAACGAGCACAGAGTGTGAAATGTAGAGCAATGTTCCCTGCTTGGAGGACTTCAAAGTGAATAAAATGTGAACAAGAGGCAACTGCACTCAGGGTGACGGGACAAAATTGCACTCAGTGTTACAGCCCTGGATGATGCTGGCTGCCAGGTGCTGTGTGAAGTGAAAAGCTCAAAACCTCTGAGTTCTTCGTGTTTCAAGTCAGCTTCTAGAGTCTGAAATCTGGTTGAGCTGTGACCTAGACTCCAGAAACACAGAATATTCTGAGTTGGAATTGACCCAAAAGGATTATTGAGTCCAGCTCCTGGCCCTGCACAGCACAGCCCCAAAAATCAAACTGTTTGCCTGAGAATGCTGTTAAAGCACTTCAGGTTGGAGCTGTGACCACTTCCTTGGGGAGCCTGTTCCAGTGCTCAGCCACACTCTGGGAGTAGAATCCTTACCCAATATCCAACCTAGATGCAGATGATAACACAGGATAGAAAGCTGATTCGCTGAGGCAGTTTTATTTCTTTATTCTAAAATTGGACCAATCTTCACTGAAGTAGAAATGCTAATAAAATAATCCCAAAATCATAAACTACTCCAAAGCATCTTGGTAAACTATAATGTTCTAAAAGTCTAGCAGCAAATCCTCGATACACTGAGTCATAAAATTCATTATGCCTGCAAGTGACTGGGGGGGGATTCCTGTAATTCCCTGGGCTGGAAGGGAGGGAGGGTTTTTTGCTGAAGCTAAGAAACCCTCAACTACAATAAATTATCTTATGCATCAAAAAAGCCCAGCCTTTATTCCAATATGGTATATTGACAATGACTAGACTATAACCAGGACTTTGAAGCATAAATTGAGAAACAAGTTCTTCAAGTCTGTTTTTAATAGGCTAGTTGGTCAGCCTGACTTTCCAAAATTGCCATCTGTTGGGAGAAACTTAAAATGTAAGCCAGCCTTTGGAATTTTGAAGGTGTGGTGATTCATAAACTCACAGAATGGTTTAGGTTAGTCAGGACTTTAAAGCTCTTCTCGTTCCAACCCCCTGCCATGGTCAGGGACACCTTCCACTATCCCAGGTTCCAAGACCCATCCTACCTGGCCTTGGACACTTCCAGGGATGGGGCAGCCACAGCTTCTCTGGGCACCCTGTGCCAGGGCCTCAGAGTCAATGCAGCCCATAACAGATTTAAAAAGACCTTTAACTTCTCCAAACTGGGGGTGTGAAAACAACACAGCAAGACTGAAGCTGTATTTTCAACATCACAGCTAAGCAGAAACATCACAAAACCCACCACTGTTATTACACCGCACTGGCAATTACAGAAGTCACAGAGTGGAGACTTGTGTTGAAGCATTGGAGCCATGCACTTTATTTACTTCAAAAATGCAAAAACGTCATTTTCTTAGAACCTCATTCCATGTTAACATCAAGTTGTATGTATTTTGCAACTTCCTTCCCCTGTCTTTTCCTGAAAACAAAACCTCAAATCATGTGTTTCAGAGCTGCTGCTTCCCGGAGCAAACACTGTTACTTCACAGCAGGCCCTGGTATTGTGATACACGTAACTCTATGTCCTAACCCACAGCTGAGACTATCCAATGGTGTTCCAGTTCTGAATCCAGCTCTTCTGCATAAAAAGGTGAATCTCTTACTCGATCAGAAAAGACTTTAGCAAAATATTATGAAGATCTTCTTGGCCCATCGGTAGCTCTCATGAGGGTGTGGAAATCAGGAGTTACACAGGCCTACAAGGCTTGCTACTCTCCACAGAGCATAATTCTTGATCAATCCTGTAACTAGTCCAGCCTCATACATTTTTTAACACCTTAATAAGGAATATTACCACAACTTTCCTGTGCTAAACACAGTTGTTGAATTTCATGAGGAATACATCACCTGTTGTGTTAAGCCTAATTTAACTTTTCACATGCCTTTTAAATTTCCAAAGCACCAGGATTCTAGTGTCTGACTGGGTCTGATTTTATTTCTTGAAATCTCATAGTCCAATCTCTCAAACTCACCATGGAACTGAATAGAAAAGTCTGGCAAAAGATGAAAACCCATGTAAATTCCAGATAAAAGATTTCTGGCCTGCTGGCACAGAAGACTCTCAGTTCAGTAAAAAGAAAAGGAGCTGCTAAACTGTGTGAATCTCCAGATGAAGCTTTGGGAAGTTACAGAGTGTTGGTGCTCCCACTTTCACCAAGCTGAAGGGATGCTGTCACACTGCCTGCTCCCTGGCACAAGGATGGCTGCACATGACAAGCTCTGCTTGTGATAACAGCAAGAAACCCCGGGGTGAGGGGCTTATTGTCAGCATTAGGCACACTCTTAAAACAAGGTGCAAATACAAGGCTCTGCTCTGTAGGTCCTTCTCCAGGTATCTCTCTCTTTTCTCTCTGTGGTGTAGTGATTTATAGCCTGGCCAGCACCCTGCAGGAGGCAGCAGGGAGGAGGAATGGAGCCAAGACCTCACCCTTCCACTTCACACCCGTAGAGGAGTGTGAGAGGGCTGTGACATGTCTCCTCTCTGTTCCGGGGCCAGGAAATCTGTGCAACAAACCAGCCCTTAAAGGATGATTCACCCAGGTGAGTACTGATGCACACGCAGGCTGGTTACAGAAATTCTGTTTCCTGCCATTACCTTTTCCTGAGGATATTGCCCTGGCACAGTCATTCACATGCCGATCCCCCTGAGTGCAGAGGTATTACTTTTTCATCATAAATTCACTTTGTGTTGTGGCTTTCCCTTAGTGAACTTCTCTGGTCCATTGTAGCACATGTTTTGAGAATGGCTTTACTGCCAGCTGTATTTGTAAAAAGAGAAAATAGTTTTGCTCAGTATCTGGCTCTTAAATTTTTTCACACTGAAGTTTTGAAAAATTTGTTTTACTTTTTTATGTCTCCCTCCTGTAAAAGAAGAAAAAATATTCTTTTACCTGAAAAAAAGTCTGAAGGGACCTGACTTTTACTGGCAGCTTATGAAGACATCTGAAATAAGTGTTTTGCGAGCTAAGACCATTATTTTAAAGGTCCAATCTCAAAATAATAGTCAGAAAATGACAAATTACTTTTATTCCTAGAGGGATTGTTTTAAATTTCAAAATACCTTTCATATTACATGGAACTGAAATTTATGCCACAACAGTTTATCTTTTAATATTCACAAGCTGAATTCCCCACCCTCCCTTCTTAATGATAGAGGAGAATGTACTCCCAGAAAATCTGGCTGAAAACATCTCTAATCCATAAAGTTATCAAAGCTTTGGTTAAGGAAGGGTAAAAATATACATGTACTCACAAACAGATATACAGACAGATAGATAGATATATGTATTTCTATATTTATGTATCTATCTATATCTATATCTGTATATGTACATATATACTAAATACCCTTAAAACAGGAGATCTCTGCCAGGTTTTATTTCACTTTCTTTCCGTTGATATCAGAAATACTGAACCGATTAACACCTCTCTTCCATGCAGCCCTAAACAAAACTCTCTTAGTTTGTATAAAATACTTCCCTCCCTGCCATGGAATTCAGCAGATTCTGAATTTGGGGCCTGGGAATTCACAGGAGTAGGCACAGACCTGGTGTGGGTGTTCCTGCTGCACGCCGGGTCTGAAAGGAGGAAAGAGCCCATCACTACAGGAGCTGTAAATGAAGTTTATTTATCCAGATCCTAGCACTCAGAGAAGCCTTCCTCTGGAATAAATAACAAATTTATATTAAATTGCCATCTATCTGCAAGATGCCAATAAATGGAACGGGAACATACTATTGCACAGCACAATAAAAATAAATACTATTCAATATGCAATATATCAGAAGAGATAATTACACATACCCCCAAGGCAAGCAGGATTTAGCAAAAAGACTGTTTGATACTATTCATAGCATTGCTTGATGGGCTGTTTGAAAAAGCCATAAATCCTCTGTTTTCCTGGCAGATGGAAATAAAGCCAAAGTGATGCATCAGTTAGCCTCAAAATAAGTCCACTGATATTCAGCAAAAATGTGAGATAATGACCCCAAATTCTATATTCACCAGGGAAATTCAGTGCACTCTGTGCTTAATTTTCAATGCTTAGTTATGTAGTCTTCCTTGTGCTATCTGCAGCCATTGTTACTCTGACATGATGAATTGCCTCCTCGGGTCTCAGCAAGGATAATTATTCTCTGAGCAGCTCACACAGCCGCCCTCGTCGCACACAGAGAGAATGCAAAAGTCAGGAGAGTTTGGAAAAATAGAAAAAAAAAAAAAAAAAGAAGGAAGAAAAAGATACAAAGCTAAAAAGAAAAACAACAAAAACTGCAGACTGCTTCAGTTCAGCAGGTGACTGAAGTCCAGTAGAGCAGATAAACCCAGCAGGGCTGGCACTATATGATCTTTAAGGTCCTTTCCAATCCAGTCCAAACCATTTACACATAAAGTGGCTGCCCCCCACCCTGCTTTATGACAGCAGTAACAGGATATTTGACTACAGTGTCACCTCCACTTCTCCCATAAGCATGAATTTGACATTTTAAGTCCTTCATGGCAGAGGCTGAGAACATGATCACCTTACAGACTAGTTGGAAGGCTTGCTCCTCTCTGCTGCCCAAAGCAGGGACGGCATTTTGGTAAGATTTGTGTCCTGACTGCATCAGAACATACCCAGGAACACTTGTACAGAGCACTATACCCTCATGTTTTGCAGATCTAATGAATTTGTCATCAGTGATCCAACAAGAATCTAAAACTTGCTCCAATAAACTGCACTATTTGTGAATCTGTGTTCATGAAAGTTCCTATTGAACTCGGCCAGACTTAAGAGTGTCAAACTGGTAAACTGTATTAATTGGGAATTTGTGACCGTGAATGTGACCAGAATAACAGTGTATGCCACGCTATTTCTGCAACTAGGATTTATTGAACATAACCAGACTCAAACTACAGAATTGGGTCTAATCTAATCTTAATCAGAAATTAAGCCCAGCCACACGTAGCCCTTCTAATCTCTGAGGACTGGCTGGAAAGCAAGGGGGGTTACTTTTTGCCAAATTTCTACACTCTTAACACAACAACATCTCAGCCGGGTACACAGTGGCTGCAGTAAAAGGGGGAAATCTCACTGTCTATGCACCTCATTGTCAAGTGAAACAGGTTCCCTTCCTCAGCCAAGCCAGCTGAGGGGCAGTGCTGATGTTCACAGCATGGAGGAGATGAACTTGAAGCCTGCATGAGAGAAGAAGTGAAAAGGAGAAAAGCCAGAAAGGGCAGGGAAAGATAACACCACTGTTATTGACTTTTTTGTGTGAAAACTGTTCAGATATTGTGATAGGATGGTAATGTAAAAAAACCCACACAGATGAACAGGCAGATACATTAGAACAGATTGATTTTTCACTCCTATTTTCCTTAAATGTATCAATGGGCTTTAAGGGCTCAAAAAATACTTAGAAACTCTCCAGTGAGGCAGCTTCTGAATTTCTGAGGGCTAGTATGTGCCAAATGTCCCTCTTCACCTCACCCTTCATTAACAATTGCACTACAGTTCACTGAGGACCTCTGACGCTGGAACTGGCCCCATTTACAAAATACCATTTCATCCCTGATAAGAAGCTCAGCCTAAGAATTTATATATACACGATATGGGCAACAAAAAGTGTGGGAGTAATGACAGATTTTATCTTCATCACCAGGGGTAAAGGGGCATAGAAAGCCTAAGTGATTTCCTCAGCCCATAGAAGTATTGAGACCAAAACACCTCAACATCATCCCCCTGCACCACCAGGGTTTGTGCCATATTCTGACAGGAAGGGATGGAGATATGCACTGAGAGGGATGGGTACACTGGAGACCTGGAAGGCACAGGGCTTGGCTTGTGAAAGAATTATGCTGATTACTTTTGTTATTTTTCCATACTGAGAGAGAGCTAGATCTCTGGAACCTTTGAGAGTTTGAAGCCAAGGTGACAAACATGCTCCCTCCTGGAGGGTAAGCAGAAAAATGGGATTCAGTCAGTCAGAAGCTATCAGCTGAAATCCTGCTTTGCAGAGTAAATGGCCTGCAGACCCATTTCTTTAGAAACCCACATGAATCTTTGCTCTTTGAAATGTTCTAGGCAAAAAGCAAACAAACACCCCAAGGCTGTCCCTTCTCATGCCTCCACCCACCACCTCCTCACAGTCATTTTTACAGGCGTCCTTTGTGTTTTGCTTTGTATTTTTCTTCATTACTTCAATTTTTGACAAGTCTGTGTTCTCTGTAGTCACATGGCAGCTGCATCATAATTGTGTGGAATAAATGGAATGCAAACTGCTGCTGTGCTGTTTTCTGCATGCACTGTAAAACTGGAACATAGGCAAGACACCTGAAATAGCTAACTCTTTGTAAGGAGCCACAAAAGATAATGATGCCAAAGAAATAGCGGGTCATTGCTCTGGCCTACACGTTTATGCTGCCAAAATATTGATAACAACAATTTTGGCAGAGCAAAGACCCCAGAAACTGTCTTTTAGATTGCATAAGTACACCAGGATTAAATGCTTGCACTTTGCATGCTGCAAAGTACATAGAACAGAGTAAGCACCATAGAAAATGTACAAAGTCTTCAAAGAGATGATGATACTTTACCTATTTATGTTCTTCAGACTAGTTTTTTCTGGTTATTGTTTGGTTGGGTTTTATGTTGTTTGGGGTTTTTTTTCCTGAAACATATTCTCTATTTCTTTTCAGTTCTCAGAGCCTTCCAGTCTTTGTGTTGTCTACAGGAGATCAGGATGTTTAGAAATCTATTAATCTAACACTTTTTTTGATGTTCTTTCCTTATTTTACTCCCAGCACTTCCCCTACTCTCCTTTAGCATCCACTACAGAAAAAACTTCTGTCATAGGCCACAGGAAAATGTGATGATAAGCATTTGATTACTGACTTCTCTCTAGCAATAATGCATTTAGTGTGAAGTATTTATTAGAAGGAAATGAAAGATTCAGGCTTTTTGAGGAACGGTAGCCAGCTTTCAAGATTAACTGACAAGAAAATATATTGTACACTACTAATGGGAGATGTGTCCCATACTGCTGCTCTCGAAGCTGCCACACAAAATAATGAAATATTCTACAAAACATGTCTACAAGGTAATTTATACGGAACCAACACTTGTCATGCTGTTGGAAGTGAGTGACCTATGCTGGTCTGTTGTGCTCCACAACCTCATTAGTTATGATGGCTGTGGGGAGTTCTATGGACAGGTGTCCTGGGACTCTGTGATGGAGAGGAGAGGGATCATAAAGCCAGACCCGTGCTGACTGCTGTCTAAGGCTATTGCAGGGCACATTTTTAAAGTTCCAGTGAAAGTTCCTACAGAGAATTGTCATAGTTAACACACAACCCCTGTTCCAAAGGCTGCCCCCAGCTAGAGTGTGAAGGGGAATGACCTGTGCTACATCTCACAGCCTGAGCAGCTCCCTGCCTGCAGTGTCAGGGGAGGACAAACCCAGAGCTACACATGCTCCTGGGATTTGAGAGTGTATTTCTCCTCTTCCCCTTCTAGCTGGGAACTGAATCGGTACCGTCGTGCCCCTCTTTATATCCTCATTTCCATGTCAATACTAGCCTGAAAGTGGCTCACTCCAGCAGAACGCTTGAAATAAAGGACCCTGTCTCTGTCATAGAATTTTCTCACTCCCTATTTCCCTCTCTTTGATGCTGAATGGCAGAAGAAGGATTTGATAAGCTGAGGACAGGGATGGGGTCCTATTTTATGACAGGCACTATGTCCCTTCACAGGGGACAGTGTATAGCACCAGCTGCCACGAACAGCTGCCATCAACATCTAAGCACTAAGCAGGAAATTTCTAAATCTAATTCTAACTTTTCTAGTTACTCACCATTTCTTTATCTCTCCTAGTGCTCATCATCTCCAAAAGCGTGCTGGTTACCAGTGGCTTGAGATTAAGAACATGAAAATACAGAAAATTTACTATGAAGAAAGCTCTGATGAGATGGAAATAAAATCAAGTCAAAATCACCTTTAATTTATCGTTAAAGAAGTACGGGATTAAATTTAGAGATCATGGAAACACTCATGAGAATGTACTTGGCTAAACAATTGCTATAAATGAAACCCTCTCTTCCTTCTCTTAGCACTTTGGCAAACAACTTGAGAAAGAAAAATGCAATACTGATCAAAGTACATGTGTAACTAATTACCTGATTTTCCATCCTTCCTCCCCTCTGTGCAAGCATTAATGATGAGCATGAAATACAGGAGTGAGAGCAGATCAAAAGAACATTACCTGGATGTGCATGAATCTCTTATATCTCCCCCTTTCCTCCCAAGACTACACTTCTCATCTCTCTTCTGATTTTAGATGATATTTCACATCTGTTATTCTTTTTTGTCTGCTTTCAGTTTGACAGAACTGCATTGCACATATCAGGGACGTGAACCAATGATTATTTCAGTGTGACACATTCACATGATTTTAGCTATCCAAGCTTGCAAAATTTGACCAGCAAGTCTAAATTTGATTCAAAATGAGGACTAAGTTTTCTGTTAGATTGCAATTCAAGACCTCTATCTCAGTTTGAATCTGGCAGCCTCGTGAGCCTAGGAGATATTGGAATGACTTTCTGATCCTGTGTGGTTTTTTTCTTCCCTTTGTGCAAGCAGCAGAACTCTCATGTGAATATCCATCTTTATGACAATGTCTCTATCTCTTCCTGTAACGCTGTTAAAGAATGACTTTTCTTGTGGGATTTCAGCTTCTTTCAAACTGTAATCAACAACAACACACTTCCCCCCACAAAACAAAACACACAATAGGAAAAAGCATGTCATGCATATTCCTTAACTTTATGATGGAAACCACATAAAATCTCTAATGCTGCCTAATATCAGCATGTGCTCTCCTGGTTTATTTCACTTTCTGCATGTATTTTCCCTCCCTCTCTGCCTCCTTGGTAGATCAGACAATCTTTCAGGCAGCATGTCATACACAGGGCACATGCCAAGGGCCACTCAGCTAAGCATTTAAAGCACTTGCTCAGTCTGAAAGACCCTGCAGATCCTCTTTTCTGGGCACTCTGAACCAAGTTCCCTACCCATTTTTTCAGTCCATACATCTTCTTTTCCAGAACCTTCCTAATGCTGCTACAGTTTTGCGGATCAGCTTTTACAAACACAAATCTGTGCTTTGGCTCCTGCACAGAGCCCCTTTGTTTCTGTTAATCCCAGCACAATTGCTCTAATACATTTGTTTTAACCACAGAACCTCCTTGCAACAGAAGACCCTGGTTGTGTTGCCTCTATTAACTAAGAATAACTGTCGATGAAATTACATCCTCAAGGCCTCTTTCATTAGTTTCTTTTGAACTTCTGAATGCTTTCCCAGGGATTTGATTGCTTTTAGACTGGCACTTCCTAACAAGGCTTTTGATGTAAACTTTCATGCCACCGTTACTATGACAATAGTGTAATGCTGCAGCAGCATTAATTGGAATTTTGATTATTTCCTTGGCTCAGAACACTCTATGTTTTAATAACTGGTTCAGCTGTGCTTCAGATCCATGCTGCAAGGCAAAGCTGAAATCTTTATTTTGAATTAAGAGAGCCACTGAAGAGGAGTAAATGGAACATGGAAGTGACATCATAACACCAAAACATCGAACAGTCCTCACTATTTTTTACGTGAGGCATGAAAATTAGTCACTGTATAGAAACGATGCACATTTTGTTCCATGCTAGGAAATTATTGCATAACTCTCCTAATTCTTCTACCCAAATTCATTTTCTTTCAGATGCTGGAAATTATGAAAAAGCATAAATGGGAGTTCCTCTAAAACAAAATATCATATGTTCCTGTTTGAACAGGAGTGGACAGGGGGAGCTTTGTAAAGGCATCACTTACCACCACTGCCAATTTTAAACACTCCTCATTACTCAGAATTTGAAGGTGCAGCATATAGCAAGGCAAGTCATAAATGTTTGATGAGAAATATTTAACTTTTACTGTCCTAGCTTTGTATCAAATCCCAATTAGATATTGTCAAGGGTCAGAAATGAAATGTATCACAAAATTAATTAATTGCATTCAATGCTCTTTATCATCAAAATTAATCCCCAGTGTTAACTCTCAATAATTCATTATATTTTGGCCACAGGTATGTGTATGTGTGCATATATACACATACATCCCTCTTTACTGAAGCCAGCCTGCACACCTTTTAACCCTAATCCAACACCTTTTTAAATCACTGCATAGAAGTTTTCAATTTCTTCTATTTTTTTTTTTTCATTATATTCCCATATTTCAGCCAATATCCTACTAGAAATTTCAGTCTAATTCCTGAAGATGGAATGTAGCAGGACTGGGAAGAAGTTATTTCCCCTCAGAGGTTTCCAGCTAAATAGCACAGGCTCAAGTTCTTAAATAGTTTTTGGGATTTTGTTTGTTTATTTATTTGTTTTTCTTGGGTTTTTATTTGTTTGGGGTTTTTTGAGGTTGCTGTTGTTGTGCTGTTGCGTTGTTTGGGTTTTTTTTGAAGCTAATAGAAAATCTCCCAGAGAAATTCTCAAAATTTTGAGTTTTTTTCATCTCTGGTGAAGAGAACAGGTTGTCAGGAATAGAGAGTGATGAGCTCTATAGCCTGTTTGCCCAATTCAACTCAGCCTTGCACCATTACCATAACAGGCTGGCCATGGGAAGCTTCTCAGAGACACAAAAACCATTCCCCACCTACAGAACCTGTAGCCACTATTCTGTTCAGTGGTTTTTTTATCCACAATTAAAAAGCTCTTAGCAGCCCAGTCCCCAGAATTTACCGACGTCAACACGGCCAATAAAACAAACCACAATATACACACATAATGTTATAAAATCTCCTAAGCAATATCGAAACACGTGGGATTTTCTTTTCTTTTCTCTTTTTTTTTTTTTTTTTCTTGTTTTGGTTTGGGGTTTTTT
>VXBT01013238.1:0-26469 GCA_013400235.1 Oriolus oriolus
GGATTGCCCCTGGGCACCCTGAACGCGACATGTCTGCACAGGAGAGGTTCTCCAGCCCTCTGATCACCTTTGTGGCCCTTCTCTGGACTTGCTCCAGCAAGTCCTGTCCTTCCTGTGCTGGGACCCCAGAGCTGGATGCTCCAGGTGGGTCTCAGCAGAGCGGAGCAGAGGGGCAGAATCCCCTCCCTCCCCTGCTGCCCACGGGGCTCTGGCTGCAGCCTGGGGTGTCTTGCTGGGCTGTGAGCTGTTCGTTCCATGTCCAGCTGTTCATTCACCAACATCTTCCAGTCCTTCTCCATAGCTGCTCTCTATCCCTTTATCCCATAGACAGTATTGATACTGGGGCTTGCCCCCCAGCCCAGGTGCAGCATCGTGCATTTGGCCTTGTTGAATTTTATGAGGTTTGTACAGACCCACCTCTCAAGCCTGTCAAAGTCCCATGGGTGACACCTCCACCCCCCAGCATATAAACTGCACCACACATCTTGGTGCTGTCAGCAAACTTGCTGTCATTGGTGTGAATGCAGCAACTGAAGCTCACAAATGATACTTGTTTTCTACTATCCATCAGGGTAGGTGTGCTGTCCTGTACTTACTGTGAAAGTTAGTGTCGTGTCCAAACCTGGATATCGGTTGTGTACAACCACCTAATTCATCTCCCCCATCAGCTCCAGCTGATGGCTGGTAAAGCACTAACCATTCAGAGTTGTGGTTCAAGCTTGCTGTGCCTGCCCTAGCAGACCCTTTTCCGTGGGACTCCGGAAATGTGTCTCCAAGGTACAGATTTCTGTTGGGCAAGTTCTGCTATGGCTAGCTGCTCAGTTTGTTTATCTATTTTGTTGTTGGCATTTTATTATCTAAGATTCAGAAGCTAAACCATGCTTTAATCCAATGTTATGTGGATTATTTTTACATTGTGAAGTAGAAAAGCTTAATATGTCATTTGAGCTCCTAAGAAATCCAGAAGTTTAGTGTGTGCCTGACCTGTGAGGAAAATGGCATTTGTTTTTAGCAGGACGGATCAGGCTTTACCTTAACTAGTAGTTAACACCAGAACATAGCATAATTACTTGCATATAGATTGACCATCTTTGACTTTGGTAATTAAGTAAGTTTTGAGTCAAAGTCAAGTTTTTTCAGGAAAGCTAAGAGAAGTGTATGGCTTGAAGCATGTCCTATATTCAAAACTGTTTCTAGTTCAAAACTTGAGAAAAATATTTTTTCTATAAGCCAGTCAAAATCTTGTTTCTTTTAAAACAGAACAAAGCTGAACTCCAACTTTGGCTATACTTGGGACATGTGGTTAAATCTCAAGAGGCAGTTTCTGAAAGTACAGGGCTTAAAGTGCTGTACTCTGCTTAGATTGTTATACATATAGTGCTCGGGGTGTTTTTGACTTTAGGTTAAAATTCAAATTTTTTGTATTCAGCTGTTGCTCTCTAAATCCATTTGTATTATTTGGTGGCTCTTTCTGTAGAAATTAGGTAGACTGGAAAGCAGTGATCTGTCCTTGTTTTCCAGATGGGGTGCATGTGTGGGCAAGTTCATTGTGGAAGTGTGAGAGAGTAATTGTTTCTAGATCTGTGCTTTTTATTGTTAGCTTTTGTTTTTTGCTTTTTTTTCCTTCTTTCTAGTCAGACATTTAGTTTAACTCCTGAATGAACAACAGTCATAAAACAAGTGGTTGGTGCACCAAGGCATCAACTCCACACTCTGGTGTAGTGGCGGTTTAAGGCTGCATGAAAGTTAGTGCTGTACATTCAGGATAAGCCTAATAATGAGAATATATATGTATTCATGAGGCCACAGTACATCTGAAAAGTTCCATTTAATCTTACTAGACAAGTCCAGGGGAGGGCCACAAAGATGATCATGGGGCTGGAGCACCTCTTCTATGAGGACAAGAGAGTTTGAGCTGTTCAGCCTGAAGAGGAGAAGGCTCTGAGGAGAGCTTATAGCGCCTTCTAGTACCTGAAGGGGCTGCACAAGAAAGCCAAAGAGGGACCGTTTATCAGTGGGTGTATTGATAGGATGAGCAGAATGGCTTTAAGCGGAAAGAGGGGAGATACAGCTTAGCTATTAGGAAGAAATCATTTACTGTGAAGGTGGTGAAGTTCTGGCACAGGCTGCCCAGAGAACTTGTGAATACACCATCCCTCAAAGTGTCCAAGTCCAGACTGGATGGAACTCTAAGCAACCTGATCTAGTGGAAGGTGTCACTGCTCAGAACAGAGTGGCTGGAGCAGGGCGATCTTTAAGGTCCCTTCAAACTCAAATCATTCTGCTAGGACGAGATCCAGAAGGTGCTCAATTGACAAATTCACTCCAGACAATATCCATATTACTGTGTTGGGAGAACACACTCTTTAATCCTGATGCTTAGATTAGCAGTGCCATAGGACTGAGCTGTGGCTTTCCTTTTCCCACTGTCTAAATCAAGGGTCATAATCCACGTATATAGACAGCACTGGGTATTCTGATTTTGCTTGGCTTCATGTTGCTTCTGTATTTGTGCCTAGAAGCCATGTCCTTGTTGTGCAGCACAGGGCCAACATTACTAAAGGACAGCAGACCCGCAGTTTAAACCAAGCGAGGTGGGGTTTGCTGGAGGTGCAGACTAAGACTACGGAAGGAAGGCACTCAAGCAAAAGTCCCTTGCTTAAGTGACTATTAGAGGAACTTTGTGGAAATTTATCCTTTCTTTAAAGAAGGATCAGGCCAGAATATTCAGGAAGAGCTATTCTTAGATATTTGATTTAGGTATTTTCTCCTTCAGTCTAAGGAAAAATAGCTCAGTTTACAGGAAATGTTTTGCTCCCCTGAGTATCTTTTCTACTACAAGCTCTTCTGAAAGCCAATTTGCATTGCATTTCTGCTGTGAGGTTTAAGACTACTACGAAAGTTGTGCCTGAATGTACTTTTGTCCAATTTGTCTTTGTTTTATGCTAATGCACTTTTTGCTAGAATAGCTCTTATAAATATATCCATGCATTTTATTTCGTGTGGTAATGAGGTCAGATTACCAAGCCTAATTGTAAATCAGAGCTTCCTCCAAAGGAAGAAGAGCTTGAAAGTTGTCTTCATGCAGAATCTAATACCTCTGTGCCTTTTTGAGGAGTCAGTTGACAAAACCCAAACCTGGCATAGGTTTGGGGGCCTGTCTGATGATTGGGCTCAGGAGCCAGGCTGTCCTTGTGTTGTCTGTACGTCCCAAGTTCCTTCAAGGCTCTTTAGGGAGGTGATCATGCACACAGCAGCTGGACTGCCTGATCTTTGCCTTCAGCTCTTTTAAAATAAAAAGCGGGTGGTGGTCTCTGTTTGGTCTTACACTTTATCCTAAGTGCAAAACTCTTTCCAGCAGCAGCATCTGTCACAGTTTTCATGTGGCTCAGGTGCTGGATATGAGGCAGGATACGTCTGTCTGAACACTGGGAGACGCTTTTTCACTGTGAGGGTGGCTGGGCTCTGGCACAGTTTATCCAGAGATGTCACAGGGACTCCGTCTGTGAAGATCTTCTAAAGTCATCTGGATGTGGTCCTGGACAGGTGGCTTCAGATGGCCCTGCTTGAGCTTGGGGTTGGATCAGAGGACCTCCAGAGGTCCATTCTAGCTCATCCAGTCTGTGATTCTGTGGCCTCTGACCATGAGGACTGTAGGCATTTTGCCGGTTCTTTGGAGTAGTTGAGTGAGAGCAGCTGATGATCAGCATTCCTGTTGGATATACTTGACTGTGGTTAGGCTCAGTCAGGCTTCCCCTTTGTGAATTCTTAGATGAATGAACTTGAGAGTTATTAATCTCTGAGCTAGAGAGATGAGGCTGGAGATGAACAGACTGTTGTAATCTCTGGAGCCTTTTGCAAATCAGAACAATTTGTTAACTCCATTGATGTAGCACAGCCATTTAAACTCAAGGCCCTAACTTCACATTTTTCCTGTTGCTTAGTAATACTTGCTAACTTGTTCTAGAGCTGAATTCAAAGAGGAGATCTACATGTTCAATGCCTATTCTAGAGTGCTGCCGGAAAGGTCCGTCCAGTTGTCAGAATACTGATAGTTTATTTGCTGTATGACCTCTTCTGTTTTCTGAAGCTGTTGATGAAATAATTTAACTCAGCTGTGGCAAATGGAAGTTACAGAACAGACTCTGTTCCGTAGCAATGGCACTACCCATACTTCTCCTTCCTGGTGATGCCAGGGAAATGTTAGCTGTAGGCTCACTACTGATGTTGGTGACTCAAAAACCTGCAAATGATCACACAGAGAATTACTACATTGTTACTGTTCTGAAAGAAAAGCTCTCTTCCACCAAGTTGAAAGATAGCATGCTGACAGATTAGCCAAATAAATGAAGTACATAAAACTGCAGTATAGAGTTTGTGGTTTCTGTTTTGTGTGGAACTAAAAGCACCCTGGAAAACGTGTGCTGCCGCAGCAGTCTGCTGGTCAGGGGCTTGTTTCATTTGCAGCAGATATTTCTAGAGGAACTCTGATTTTAGTAACAGTCGGTGTTTTTTGGAAGTTGTTTGGTTGTGGATTTCCTGTTCTTGTTGCAAAGCAAGATCAATTTGTGCTTCGAATGTGCAGTTGGAAATTCTTCTAGCAAATTAGACCTATGGTGCTCAGCAGCAGATGTCTGTGAGAGGCAAATACCTCCTTTTTCCCTTTCTGCCTTTTCCTTTCCTGTCCAAATGGATCATGAGAGGCTGACAGCAGACCCAGCAATGGGCAGTGCTGTAACTAGCATAGCCCTGTGTACTCTTTCCCTCCCCAGAGCCCACAGGGGCATGGTTCGGGTTGGCAGTGCAACACTGTGGGTTTTACAGGACCAAGATGTGCACAGACATTGTAGCTCAGGAGTAGAAACAAAAGATTTAAGTGTGTGAGATAATTAATGGGGCATAACACCCTGTACCCCAGTAAACCAATGTGAGCAAGCTTTGTAAAAATAACCTGCAATATTTGTCTGGATGTTTTCTGATCATCCACATGCTTGTGTCTCTGTGTGATACTGCATAGCTGGCAGGCAGCTACTCTCACTGTCTGCCTTTAGTGCCTTGATGCATCCAGGTACCCTGTGAGTCTGTTGGAAGTGGTTTCCTGATCCCAGCTATAAAACCACCTGAAGATTTTGTTCCTGCAAGTTACTTGCCAATTGTAAACACAGAGCAGCCAGTTACACTCTTTTCTGTAACTTCTTCGGTGCTGAGTCTGTCTTATGTGCTTAGCTCATGGTTGGATTTGTGGACGTGAACGGATGTCAGATGCATAAAGATTGCATTTCCTGGGTGTTGGATTGTGGTTGACTTCATTTGTCATAGCCTGACAGTCCTCTCCCCTTCTCTCTCAAGTTGTGCGGTGTGTGAGTCTATGAAAATGGGATTAGATGAGGCTGTCTGGCACCACTTTCTCTTGGAATGGTATAAAACTTTGAATAAAAGCACTTGAATAAATTGCTGGAAGTGCCTGTTTAGAGGTTCTGGCACAGATGAATTCCTCTGCACAAACTGTAGGAGAAGTTCTGTTTCTCTGCTGATAAATTGGTTTTAACTGTTCAGGGAAAAGGAAGCAGTGACAGTATAATTGTAGTGTAATTCAGGCTAGAGGGAGCATCAGGAGCCTGCTGCTCAGAGCAGGATCACTTTCACCAGGAATGTATTTATAGACTCCTTTTGCTTAACATCCTTTGCACCCTCTTTCTTTCACTTTCTTTATCTCCACGCACACACATACTTGGCAGTATCAGCCCCAGATTAGGGCCCCCCTTGCTAAATAAGATAAAGAACGAACGGTGACTGAATTACTTGTGTGAAAACTTGTTGCAAAACTAATCTGCAGTCAGTAGTTTCACCTGCCTTCTCGTAAGAGTGTATCTGTATAAACTCTGAAGAGTGTCTCAAGAGTGTGTCTGAAGAGTGTGTCAAGTTCAAGTATTCAAATTCTCCCGTTTCCAGGAGAGATGAGACTAGAATGCACCTGCACGGTTTGTCTTGTTATTGTTGTCCGTGTGTTTAAAAAATGCAGCATATAATCCAGGGAGTGGTATCAAAGGTAGTAGGTAGATTGTCCTTAAGATGTTTTTGGTGCGGAGAAAATGTCACCTTTGTCAGCACTTGGCAGTCTTCCATTTTAGCTCAAATACAATTTGAAGGGTAATGCTGTAGGTATTTCAGGCTCTGTTTTCTTAATTGTCATTCCTGTTGCTTTTTCTGTTCTCTGTCTTCTCTACAGCACAACCTTGAGCTTTTAGCACATGGCAGAAGTATAGTTAGTGTAACTGTATGGATTCATGTACGGTTTAAATCAGTTGGCAGATTCAGGAGGAGCAAAGTGTCTGAAGTTGCATGGAAGTCAATGTAGTATGCTTGTTTGCATATTTGTGTAGTCTGTGATTCTTGACTGCTGTGGCCATGTGTTTCATTTAATGAATTAGTCAATATAAGCTGACTGCTATGTATATAGAGATGTAATTAATGGAATGCTTACAAAAACGGCTCTCTGCTGAGAGAAAATACATGCTTTTTTTAATGCTTGTATTTGCATTGCTCAAGAGCACTCAACTGTAGTGATTAACTTCTACAAAAACCATTTGTGTCTTACAGCTTGCCTTGAAGGGATCTAACTATGCTGGTCTGCTGGAACGGCATCGCATTCACACAAAAAATGTGGAGCATATTGTAGACAGCTTACGGTAAGAATGTATGGCTGTTGAGGGTTTCAGACACAGTGCAAATATCTGCGGCTTGTGTGAAACAAAAGGAAGCCTTGTGTTACAAGTGCTAATAAAGCAGGAGTACTGAAAAGAGAGTGATGGCATTCCTGAAAGAACCGTCATGTGAACTGGCTGAGTTCAGTTGACTAATGTGCTCTGTTATCATCTTGAAAATAAACGAGAAAGTTGTACAGGATTTGTGTGTCAAGTGTTTATAAGCCAAATATAAGTGTAATTACTTCTTAGCTGCATGACAGCTTTTCGGAAGGCTGTGACAAGGAGCAATACAGAACAGAATTCAGACTTTTTCTGAACTTCACAGGAACGAGAGGATAGAAGTTCGTCTTGTTAAGCGTCGAGAGTATAATGAAGAGACTGTTCGGTGGGCAGATGCTGTTATATCAGCAGGAGGTATGACTTTAAGGAAGGGGAAGAATTTGTTTCAGTCTGTTTTCATAGATATGTTTCTCAAAAATACTTTGCAGTGTGTGAAGCAACTGGAAGTATGCACATTCTGAAAACAAATTGCTAATCGTCAGAAAATCTGACAAAATGCAGTGGTTGTGACCATCTTGTCTACCTCTAGTAGCTAAAATTGTAGCCCATGGAAGTGAGTCCCAGTACATGGCCACTGGAAAAGTTTGTTCATGTGTAAAACAGTATAAACTGTGGAATTTACTATATTTTTCAACTAAAGAAGGTAAAATGCTTGATGTCATGTGATTTTATGTAGCCCTAAAACCTACTTCTTGTTTTTTGGGATGTGAGGTGTAGACTAACATACTACCTCATTGGTCCCCTTGCTCAAACTGTCTTTCTTGCTTTCACACTTAATCCAGTGACTGGCGTATCAAGTTGGATGGTACAGGTAAAAGTCTGCAACTTCTGAGCATCTTGTGCCACTGATAAGTGTTTTTCAGATGAACAACAGAGCAACTAACCTGACTGTTTATTTTTAATATTGGATTGCAGCTGTTCATTCAGTGTTATTTTTTGGGATATGCTGCAAATACAGCATTGTGTTGCTGGGCTCTGACATAATGTTCACTCATCTGTGGCAAATAGGCTTGACCACAGCTTTCTCTCTTCCCACTAGTCCAGTTTGCTCTTAGGTGTTGGTCACCGTGAAGGATGGGTAGAAAGGTTTATGTGTATATTCCTGAAGCATTCTAATGCACTCTTGTAGATTTCAAAGAACTTATCTAAAGTGCCAGTTTGTCTGTGGCAAAATTTTTCATGGTTAAGGCAAGCAGCTGGGAAGCGATACATCATCTGAGGTTTTCAGAGCTTATGTCTTTGTGCTTTTCAGAGCTTATATCTTCGTGCAAAGAGTGAATGAGGTTATAGCTGTCTTTATGTTTAACAGACAGGAAAAAATACCAATGTCTGGAGAAACCAGTACATTTAAAGATTTCTCTTTGCAAGATTTCTACTTGCCCAAGACTTCTTTTCCAAGTATCCCTATCTGGGGCCAAATAAGACCTTTAAATTGCCTTCTAGGAGGACAACTGGGGTGAAGCTGAAGTCATTGTTTTTATGTGATTCACAGTAACATTTGGTTTTGTTTCCTGTCTCCTGTGGCTTTGTTTAGCAATACTTTCTAAATCTACTTTTGTTAAAAAATTTCTCTTACCTGCTGATAAAAGTACAGAAATTTCCATAAATCTCTTTTAAAGCTTGCTTCTGCCACATTCAATTGCCTGGGCATGTATAGCTGTCAGATGAGTTGTACTTTTTCCAGTCATGTTTGCTATCTCGAATTCAGTTGTCACTACTCCTATTCGAAAGGTGTCAGTAGTTTTGTCCCATTGTATTCTTGTCCAGCTTGCCTGATTTGTTGTTAATATAAAAGCACATGATGATAATGCTGGAGTACATTCTGTTTGGGTACTAGAATGTGAAGTGAAACTAACTTTTGATCTGTTTTTTCTGTAGGTGATGGTACAATGTTGTTAGCAGCCAGTAAGGTCTTTGATAAATTTAAACCAGTCATTGGCATAAATACTGATCCTGAAAGGTAAAAACATATTTGGGAAAGCAATGCTTTATTTAATATTAGGCACACAGTGCATCTGTTTTCATGGTACTTGAGGCATACCTGTACCATTTGGCAGCATGAATGTCTGTTTTAGTGGGTTGTAGATACCGAGGGAACCTGTTGTTTTTTAGAAAAGTTTCTACAGCAAGTTATCTTGTCTCATCTGAGAGGACATTTAGTATTGGGTAAGCGTAACTGTTACGCTGCCACAACTGTTCTCACACACCAGTGTAACAGGAGTTGCAGCTTCCTAACTTGAATTACTAACCAGGAGTTTGAGGCTAGGGATGGCAGTATAGAGCTTAGACAGGAAGAAGGACTTCATAAAAGCAGCTAAGTGTGGTGCCTGAACACACAGAAACATAATTTCTTTGTTAAGAAGGTGGATCCACTAGAGCCTCAGATGAAGTTTTCTGTGGTTTCTTCATGTAAACCATGTGATACCTCAGAAAACTCAGTCTCCTGAGCCAATTGTTGGCACCTAGTTGTCCTATTATAAACTTTGCACAAGCTGCACCCATCTGCCCACATCAATCTTACAGCTCAGTGGATGCAGTGTGTTTGTACTGCCTGGTTGGTATAACCTTCAAATGGATGGCAGGTGAAGCTCAGAATTCACAAGGCTCTGCCTGCTGGGAAGTCCAGATTTAGATTTCTGCTTTTGATATTGACAGTTTATTCCTAGTACAGAAAGTGGTGGTCAAAAGGTTTACTTCCTTTCATACCTTACTTCTCTTCCAAAACATTTGAAATGCTCTGAGTAGCAATTCTGCTTTATCAAGCCTGACTAGCAGAGTTCAAATAACAAGTGCCTTCAAATTGTCGCATATTACTCATGGAAGGCAGCAGCGTTTAGTCTTCTGGTTTTGACATGAGATTCTTTTGATCTTAGGCATGCTGCTTAGCTGTTCATGTTGCTAACTTGTATGTAAATGGAGGAAATTTATTTTCTCACCTGCCAGATTTATTGGGCTTAAATTGCTTGCCAAGAATTGTGCCAGGAACTATATTAGTGTTTACATATTCCTTCAGGATTACTCACTGAACAGACAGTTTTTAAGGAAAATGTGGGAGAAATCCTGTCTCAGACCCACAGACTCCAGGAGCTGAAAGCAGTGGATTGTTGCTGATGTGCTACTATGCAAGAATAGTAGAGGTTCATAAAGGTCTAAAAGATGTAGATTTGCTAGATGGAACACAAAGAGAGATTTGTTTTGTTTTGTTTTCCAAAGGTACCAAATCTGAACAGTAATACTGTCATTTTCATTGTCATTTTTTGCTACCAGATCAGAGGGTCACTTGTGCTTGCCTGTGAGATACACGCATTCATTTCCTGAAGCTCTACAGAAGCTTTATCGTGGTGAGTTCAGGTAGGATTCACTGATCTTTGGTTTTTGAAAACATAGAGGGATTGGAAAACACCTAATCATGTGCAGTTCCTAAGGAGCAGGTGAAGCTTAGTAAAATCGTAATGGCTCAGATTGTGAATTCTGCGTAGATGTTTAAAATGTTGAAAAATGAGTTTGGTCAAGAGTGAGATTGGAATACAAATGATAAAACTGACTGCCAGTTCCAGCAAAAAATCTTCTGGTATGACCTGCAGTAATCGATTTTCAGTTCTGACTTAGCAAATTCATAAATGAGGAACTGCATTCTTGTAAGGGGTATATTGGTTTGCATATTTTAGGACTCAAAAACATGTAGTACTGTGATGGTCATAAGAATAGAAGCTAGTGAAACACATACAGTTAGGAAATGGTCGGTGTGTTGCATCTGGGGTTTTGGTGATTGAGATGAAGTGGCTTAAATTTGGTTAACAGATTAGTGTAAGGCAGAACTTCTCTTTGTGCTGAATATAGCTTGATGTTTTCGGTACCAGATATTCTTAAAATAGAATAATCTTATTTGATTTAAAAAGAAACAAGCTGAATTTTAAAGGACAGATTAGGGAAGAGTTTTTAATAACTACTTGAAAAGGGACATTGTTCTGTGTATATAATAACTTTCCAGAATACTTTTATGATGGAAAACCATCAAACAGAAATCAATCACTCAAGTGAAAGTATATAGCAATTGATTTTTGTTTATTCTTTTAGCATATTAAATTTGTAGCTTGAAGTGTAACTGTATTTGTGCCATAGAAAACTTCTGAAATGAGATTCATACAGTTGCCAGGATAAATAACTGGAGTTTCAATATGTATTGCTAAAGGAACAGGTACTTTCAACTCACATATTCTAAGATTTAGAAAACAGAAGCTTTTTAGTCTCCATCATTCTAAGCTGCTTAGGTAAAACTCACAGTGTTTATGCAGATAACCTCCCTTGACATTTGGCAGTTTTGATGTTTTGTTGGAAACAAAATTGTATTTTGTTGCTGACACTCCTGTTACTGCTCTTTTTGGAGCTGAAACCTCACCAGAGTGAAACAGAAAGGATTTCTATAATTATTTTTCTGAAATAATAGGAACTTTATTCTGAAGCAAGGATGTGAGCAGGTGTGTGATTTGACAGTTCTTAGATTTGTCTGGCCCTAAGCAAACTTTGAAGTAGGTGGGTAACTGAATTCTTGTCTGGAAGGGCTTCTGGTGTTTTGGAGTTGTATATGGATGGTGAGGTGCCAGAAACTGGAAAAAGGCAATTGTTTTTTCTCCTTGTCCGTGAGGTGTCAGTCAGTGCAACAGTCTGTGTTAACATGGACCTTCTAATCCATGAGACAACCAACACTGCTGATTTATAGAGGACAAAATGTATCAGATTACCCACATTTCTTTTCTTGGTGGTCAGTGGTGTAGCAGGTTTTCCAAATAGGGGTGTAATAGGAGTACAGTCCCATTTTCTGATTTTGTAGGGGAAGTGACATGTTCTAGCCAAGCGCATTGTAAGGAGACTAGGATAGTGATACTCACTGCATGCTTTCTGCATGACTACCTAAAATCATATTTGGAATTTAAGGGCAGGTAGGATGTGTAAGTGAGGCCCTGTAAAGGTGACAATGAGGAAAAGCTAACCAATGTAGTCTTATAAAGCGTAAGTCTCTTGTCATTTCAGGAAAAACTGGTTATTGTCACCTGGATATCAACAGTTTGAACAGGGAACAGATATGCTCATAACACTCACTTGTGATTTGCTTTCTTAGTCAGAACTATTGCTATTTTGTTTTATGACATCACGTAAGTTGTAAGAGGAAAAAGGAATTGATATCTCTAGGGAAAAATAAAAAAATCTGAATGCTGTTACATGGCTTTTATATCCTTCTCTTGCTTCAAATGAATTCCTCTTAAGCACCCTAAATTCCTAGGCCAGGAGGGATTGTTAAAATGAGAGGGGATACTTGGGACCTTATTTATAAACAGACGCATAGAGCTGCTTTTCTGGACAAATACAAACAAAAGATGTTAAAAATATCGCATGTGTGGCTGCATAAATTCTTGAGAGCTCTTTATTCTCAAAGCATTGCATCAGTCATTCATTCACAAGTTAGAATCACATGCCTAAAAAGGCAAGTTGTTACAAACGATTTTTATGGACTACTTTTGGCCTGTGTCGTCTTATTTTACACATTTTTACACATGCAAAAAACATTAGGTAGCAAATATGTAAGTGTAAGGAGTTTACAATTTAGTACAATTAACTTTTTAGATTTAGAAGTTAGAGTGGAAGCTATGAAACTTGAAATACAATGTTGAATATATTTAGCTTCTGATCTTAAGATGTTCTACTTTGAGAGTGAAGACTCTGAGATCCTATTTAATTTTGTAATGAATATTTCAGCTGCTCATACTGACTTCTCTGTCCTCTGTTAGATGGCAGTGGCGGCAAAGAATCCGACTGTATCTTGAAGGAACTGGAATTAACACAACCCCTGTGGATTTACATGAACAGCAGCTAAGCCAAGAGCAACACAGCAGGGCTCACATAAATGAAAGATTCCAGGATCAAAGTAGGTTAAAATCTGACAAGAATATAATCACTTTGCTATGATAACTTGGAATAGAAGATAAAGATTTGTAAGTTTCAGTATTTGAAATACCTGCTGTCAAAATACCTGATCTTAGAGTTACTGTAACTACTTGAGCATGTGTGTGTATGTGTGTACACATGCTAACTTTTAAGTGAGGTTGATTCAGAGTTGTAAAAGCTGGTCTTGGACTACCAGCTAGCAAAGAAGACATTAGAAGTGAGAAGTCCTTGTCAACATGAACAATTTGTTAATCCCCTTTAATTATCTTCTGGTATGAAGTCTAATTCTCTGAACTTCATCAGAAATGTCTGTTAAGTCACTGCCAGTGAATTTAACTTGGCTGGAAGAGTGACTGACAGAAGAGAAGACTTCATTCTGCCTGATTGCCCATGACTTTTCGGGGAAAGCTGTGCCTGAACCTAAGTGTCATTGCTGACCTTGGTTTAAATATTTATTGTCTCCAGTAAAGGACAGTGACTGGCCACAGAGTAAATCAGTGAAAAAATAAGTCTGAAGAGCATGAGGTCTAGAAAACAAACCCAGGCAGCAGAATCTGTCCTCCAATAAATTGCAAATGTTTTTTGAAAATTTTATATTTGCAATCCATTATTCAAAACTCTTATTTTCGATATCTGCAGGGTCTGACATGTCTGGTCCACATCTTTTACCAGTGAGAGCACTCAATGAAGTCTTCATTGGGGAATCTCTTTCATCCAGGTATGTTTAACTGTTTGTTGTTACAGCAAGACGCAGATAACAATTTCTTTTTATGACATATCAGTGGACAATCAGTGATGGGATTTTACTGTCATTTCAGTTCTAGTCTGTAAATATTTAACATGTTATTGCTGATACATCATATTATTGCTGATTACAAAGTGTATTTTCAGCAATGTAAGTGCTGCAATGTTAATTTCTGGTTTTCTACCTCCTGTCTTGTCATTCTTTCATTTTTCCTCGCTGTTTTCTTTCCCTTTTACTGATGATTTAAATGCCTGTTCTTAAACTGCCTCCTCTCCTGCATATCTTCTTAAATATCTTTTCATAAGCTTTTAGCATGACCAAGCAGAAATAACTTTTGGCATGATTCCTTTTTCTGCCCTTCTGTCTTTAGAGGCAAAGGTATCAGCCTGCCTTTGGGAGAAACCTTGTTACTGATGGAAAATACTTCTTTCCGTCTTTTAATGAGTTTATATGAAATCATGGTGCTGCCTTATCCAGGATACATATGATTGTCCTTTCTGTCCTGAAGATCAATGCATTTTTAGCAGCCAAACAATAAGAAGGACATGGGGAATATGACTGGGGCCGCAGTAAAAGACATGATCCTTAGTCAGGATTTGACCAAGCTTTTACTTGTATTTTATATCTATTTTCACTTTATGTTAAAAAGACCCCAAACAACAACAACAGCAACAACAGAAAAGCCACTTTAGAGTTTAATGACTTGTGTTTGTACAGTGCCTGGGACACTACTGCTGAAAACAGTATAAATGTTCTGTGAGTGCTTTATTTTTTGTCTAGACTTCAGCCTCAGACTGGCAGAAGGAGTTAAAGAGATACAAATCTTGCTTTGTACTAAATCAAACCTAATTTTATCAAGATTCTAAATTTCTTTAATGTGCAGTGATAGAGGAACACAAAGCTGTTTTCCAACGCTATGAATGTCATGAGTACATTGTCCTCTTGACTCCAGTGTATTTGAGAACCACTGAGGAGCACAATACCTGTGGAATAAAACCTCTAGAAATAAGTGTGGTGTTAATAGGACCTTACACTTGAAGACTTAAATATCGTAGAGGCGAATCTTCTGTCAGTGTCAAATACGCAGGTCTGCTGTTTATTTAGACAAAATGATTTTAAGAGCTTCTTCTTATTCTGCATGTCAGTGATGAAAAGAAGTAAATTGAAGAAAAAAACCCCAGAAAACCTGTTACACCTAGCTTGCAAAAATTACATTAAACTGAATCAAGCTGTGCACCTGTGTTATTAATCTACTTCCAGTTCTCTAATCTCCCCATCTTCTCCCGAAGTATTACACAGTATGTCCTTAGTTACTGAGAGTATAAACTGACACCAAACAGCCAAGAGCTGTGTTTGTAGTGGATCCAGACTGAAATAATAGCTCAGTAAGTTTTGTTTACTAAGAAAGGTAGAACTCAGTTATGCATGAAACAGTGAATGTGGTATTTCTGAGAGGATATCTATTAATCTTAAGCTGGTATCACACTGTTTGAATTAGTCACTATGAATATCAACAGGTTTAGTTCATAAATATACTCTTGGATGTTCTGAAGCTTGTAGAGAGAAGCTTTGGTCTATAGGCCTAACGCTAGGAATCCCCTGATAGATGAACAGTAACATGCAGGAGATGATTGTACATCAAGACCTAGTATGTTTGAGTTTTAGGAATAATTTGCCCTGGAGAGAAATGTAAGCCTGCTGATTGTGTAAAGCTATTCATGAAGAATCATTGGATTTTTAATTACTGAAGTAATCAAGAATTCAGGTTTAATCATGCTGTTACTTACTGATGTTGAAATGTTTAGTGTTCCTTGACATAATTTAATGAGACCCAATAACCACAGTTTTTGTGCAACAGTTGTGACAGGAAGGTAATTATTTATAGTTTTATTTGTAAATCCAACAAGCCCTGCAGATGAACCACATTTATGCTTTTGTGCATAAATTAATAGGAGAAGAGACTGCAGAAAAAGTGCCTAAAAGTTCATGCTGCAAATCATTTTAGTCCATTATAAAAGCTGCTATAAAGTAGTGAATGAGAAGTAGCTGTCAAATTGGAAACGCTGTACAAAGCCTGTGAACTTGTGATCCAGATTTGAAAGTAGCCCCTCTAAATTGTTAATGTGCCTGATAAGGCTGTGTGTTCTGTCTTATTCAGGGAGAACTTTAAGTCCTGCAAACCCAGTTTTAAATTCTCGCTTCATAGGGCCTCCTATTATGAAATATCAGTTGATGATGGTCCTTGGGAAAAACAGAAGAGTTCAGGGCTTAACGTGTGTACTGGAACAGGATCAAAAGCATGGTGAGTACATGTTGCTGCTTTGGTATGAAATATCATTTCAGATAAGCTAGATGAACCTATTTTGCTCATTCATTTTGTCCTTGCTGAGACTCTGTTGGACTATGGGTAAGTCAGTCAAATATTCTTACTGTCAGTATGGCTCAAGGCTGTTCCAGGTGTAGGAGAAGAGCAGAGCACTCATTACTTGTAGGTATGGAGAGAAGCCTTGAAAGGGTGAGGAGCTGTGGCACTGAGACAGAAGTTTGCCTTAGGTGTAATTTCAGTGAAAGATGAATGCCACACATGAAGATGAATGGTTGGGAGTGATGAGGGAAAGAGATTCTGCTCTGACTTGCAGAGAGCATTCATAGTGATCTGTGAACTACTCTTATTGGCTAAAATTAAAATGCTTAGATGATGTAGCTCAGTAAACTTATAAAAATCTAAGCTCTAAGAGGAATGGGAAAACATGTACTTGGAAGCAGTGTTAAGTGTTCTCTGGCACATCTACTGTCCATTCTCCTTTCAAGCCTCTTGTTTCTTTCATATTTAATTGACAGGGGACAATCTCTTTGCCAGAATACTCCCCTTAAACAAAGGTGGCCATATCTACACAGAACTGTGCTAGCTTAGCAAAGGGACAAATTATTTAAACTTCAGTTTAAATGTGCCTCAGTACTGCATGTATGTCTAATCAATTTAGTTTTGAGATGTGAGAGATGTGTTTGTGCTCATAGTTAAAAGTTGTACAATAGGCTCTGGATTTATGTGGCAGGCTAAGATGAACTAAAACAGAAGCTTTAAATGAAATTCAAAAATGAGTATTCATGCTGTAACCATGGTTACTGGGTTTTACTCTTCATTATAATTCAGAATTTTGTATTCAGGCAGCATAGCTTAGTCCTGGAGCCTGCCAAGGATGAAATTGGCAGACTGCTAGGGAAACTTTCCTAGTGTTCAGTACCTTGGGAAAGCAGAGTCTTAATTCAGTGCTGTTCTTACGTATTTCATTTGCTTATACACTCTGTGCTGAGCAAACCCAGAACCAGGAACCAAACTCCAGGATTGCCTCTCTCCATTGCTGTAATCAGTATGTGTTGCTGGACTTCTCTATACTGAGGCCAAGCCTCAGTGGAGTGGTCTTCCTTAGCAACTCCTAGGTTGTCTTGGAGCTCTCCTAGAATTTCAGACTTCCTAGGACTGAGAGACATTTAAATGTCGAGGTACTTTCTGTAGCTGCAAAAACTTGGGTAAAAGCATATCTTGATAGCATCTGCTCAGGCTTGCAGGTAGGCAGTGAGTGTAAGAGAGAGAGCCTTGGACAGCCACGCTCAGCATCTTTGTGGTCTGATAGGTGTGCAGAGGATCTGTATTGTGGTTTGAGGCGTTTTACTGCCATGACAGAAGTGTTGGACTGAGGATTTTAGCTGTATTGAGACTTGGGCATCTGAGACGTTCAAAGTACTGCTGCACAGTGACTGTGATTAGCACCTATTCCCTTTTGAGCCTGGGCACAGGGGGAAGACATTTTTTGGAGTTTTGAGTTAGTCCAGACTGAGGCTATGCTAACTTGTTCATCCAAATGTGTCAGATGCAGAAATGTCTGATCTGACTGTTTCTTTTCTATACACACCAGTTCTTGTGAGATTCAAGACCACACCTTAGGGTATAAATGAAGAAATAAAATACTTATAAAGAAATGTTGGGTTCATAAATGAGAGCTAACAGAATGAATTATTAGCAAGGATTGGATAGATAGGGTAAGAACACAATATCTAGAACTGTCATGCTTCAGTTTTTTAATGCAGACTTTATTCAGCAGTCATTGGGGTTTTAAGGCAGGAAGGTTATTGATAAGAAGACTACATCCCATGCTCTTCTTTCCTGAAGACTTCACTTCATGGATTTTTAAGGTTTACGAAGTCACAGGTAGATGCCAAAGCAAGAGTTGATTTAAGACCTTTTTTTAAAATAAACTGGTATCAGCTCACACTTAATAGCATTCTTTTTCCTCCCCAGATGTTGAATTTAGTTCTTCTTCAGTGTGCAAGATTTTTTGTTTTGTTTTTGCTCGGCTTTTCTCCTAAGTTGTACTGCTTCTCTGTCTAGGTCCTATAATATTAACAAGGTTGCACATCAAGCTATTGAGGAGATCCTTAAGATTGGTGAGTGAACGACGTGGCATTACTAGCCAAGTTTATATAAAGATACATTTGTCTAATCAGGGCTCTTTTCTTGCCTCAACAGCGAAAAAGCATGGAAGTTTGAATATGCCATTGAACACGGAACTGGTACAAAAAGGTTAGTGAAAAAGGCAAGGTTTCTTTTAAAGTATCTTTGGCCAGTTCATTTTGATTGTATTCTGTACTACTCAGCTTTCAGTGTTTTAGCAGTCTTGCAGTAATAGTCTTTCTTGCAGACATTAATTAGGCACAGTTGGCAAAAAATGTTTTACTTGATATGAATGTACTTATTTAGACTTCTTTATATCCTCTTCAGGAGAATTTCAGTCTCCTAAGATTTGAAACAGTTAATATTTAATCACCTGAAGAGAACTCCTCAGTGTTCATCATAGAGTAGAACTGAAAGCAGTCTTCCCTAAAAGTAATTCTTTTGGCATTGATCATCTGTCATGACTTGATGTTCCCTCTTGATAGAGAAGCCACTCTTCCCTGGAGGAATGTGTGTTTCTGAGAGTAACTAATTTTGTCTGGAAAAACTAATGGCTGATTCCTCTACTTACAGTAACAAATGATTATAATGAGTCTCTGCTCTACAGTCCAGAGGAACCAAAGATGTTTTTCAGCGTTCGAGAGCCTATTGTAAACAGAGTTTTCTCAAGTAGCCGTCAGCGTGGCTTCTCTTCAAAGTAAGTGTTGGCTGCAGTAGTGAAGAGTTACTTCATTCTGTGTGTCTGTCAAAGTATGAGCAGTGCAGGACTTTCCCTTGAAGTGTTTCAACATCCAGTTTGTGCTTTGAGTGACTTGAGTATTGTTCTCGTAACAGCAGGAAGAAAATGTTTCATAGTCGTGTTACAGCTTTTTAATGTTTGATCCCTGCACAGTCTTACAGAGTAAAGAATCTCACACTGCCCAGTTTTGGATATGTGCCATTTCCCTCAGTATGAGCACAGTCATTGACAAACCAGAGTGAATTCAGGGAAGGGCCACTGGGAGGATAAGGGGGCCAGGACACGTGGTTTGTAAAGGAAAGACTCAAACAGTGCTTTTGTTCAGCCTGGAGGAGACAAGACTAATGGGGAATCCAGTTGCTGCCTTCAGCTACCAAAGGATGGTTACAGAGGAGACTTGAGTTAAACTCTTTTCAGGGCAGCCTATAAGGCAATAGCCATGATTTTGTAGGATGTAAGATTCTGATTAAAAAAAAGAAAAAAGAGTGAGAGTAGTCTCTACAGTGAGAGTAGTGAAGCAGCCAACCAGGTTGTCTCTATAGATTGTCTTATCACTGTTCTTGGAGATACTCAAAACTTGCCTGGGCAAGGCCTTAAGCAACCTAACCCATCTTTGAAGTATGGTGTGCTTTGAGCAGAAGCTTGGACTAAATGCATTTCCAAACTGAATTATTTGGTAATTCATCATTTTAACTTAGGGCACTTGTGCCAGTGGAGGTTTTGATTGAATATTAAGAAAATTTTCATCATGGAAAGGGTTATAAAGCAGTGGAACAGGCTGCCTGTGGAAGTGGTGGAATCATCATCATTCCTGAAGGTATTTAAAAGATGTGTAGGCATGGTACTTAGGGATATAGTTTAGTGGTGCGCTCAGTAGTGCTTGTTTTATGTATGAACTCAATGATCTTGCCATATACTTCCCAGTCTAAATGATTCTATGATATATGGAGCTTGCCACAATTAAATATAAACATGTACAGCCATGAGTTACATGATCAGAATAACTGAACATACAAACAATAACATAGAAACTAGTGAAATCAATACAGTATTTCAGTTTTAATTAAATGTAAATTCAACCTTTTGTATCAAAACAAGTGTTTAAAGGAGCTCTGAGCCAAATTCTTCATTCTGTCTTGTCCAGCTCTAAAAGAGATGCCTTAAATTTTATAAGCTTAGATTTAAACTTCTTAGCTTAAATATGGCATAGTCAGACTCTTAATAGTGACAGTAATATGCTGCAGTTCTTGAAGTTGCCTGGCAAGCATCCTGACCTTCAGTTTTGTGTTTGTAATTACTTTCCCTTCTTTCTGAATGACTAATGTAACAAAACAGAATGTCCAAATTATTTGAATCTCAAGCATTGCTACTTGTAAATGTATATTTCACGTAAGATGAAGACTGCGTATTAGAATCTTGAATTAGTTGTCAACTTTTCTGTGAAGATTAAGTAAGTCACAGTTAAATTGAGATCATCAGTAGCTATCTTTAAAAATTACACCTAAGCTTTAACACCTAGTGTTATATTATAGGCTGTTCTCAGACTCTGGGAGCAGTAGGCTCCACTGAGTAAGTCCTTCAGTCCTCTCTGGACTCTTTGCTTAGTCCATACAAAGCACTGATAACTCAGGGGGTTCTAGTGTTTAGTACCATGCTAAATGGTGGTTAAGCATTTACTAGCCCAAGCAAAAGAATGTCCCAGAACCAGTTTTATTGTTAAGTGCTTGTGTGAAATGCTTCAATTTTTAAACTGTTTTGTGGTAACTTACTTGTTGGACTTTCGCAGAGTCTGCGTCCGTTCCCGTTGTTGGGATGCTTGTATGGTTGTAGATGGAGGAACATCTTTTGAGTTCAATGATGGGGCAATAGCTTCGATACTGATTGACACTGAGGATTCACTGTGCACTGTTCTGCTGGAAGAATGAAGGACCCTGATGTCTTTTGCTGTAACATTTATGGATCCATAGAGGGAAACCATGGGGATATCACAATGCTGCATTATATTGGAAGTTGGCCTTTTTGGATGCAAGAGCATTTGGAGGAAGCTTGAAATGCTTTTCATTCCTTTGGGTTGGGGAAACATTAGCCTGATACTTAAGCTCTTTTTGCATCTAGTGTAAAATATGTCTGAAGTGTTACCTCTAACTTTGGTGAAAATTGACAATTTAACCTGTAAGGCAAACAGGAAAGCTTTGTAAACACAGGTAAATGGGTTCAAGTATGAAGTCAGTAGCATTAAATATTCAGATGTACAGTTTTTTAGTAACAGTCTGGGACTGATGAAACTAAATACTTCATACATACACTTTTGTAGATAAGTTGACTGTCAATCTAGCAATTTGATGCAAGGATATATAGATTTTGGTAAACCATGATGCTGATGTAAAAGAAATGAAAATACGAACCTTTTGTATGCTTTTCAAAAATTGTACAACTTTGTAGTTTCATACAACTTGTGGCAATTTTTTTTTGTTCTTCCAGTATTTTTTCTACTTTGTAGACTTACAGCAAGAGTAAAAGTCTGGTTTGATACATCTTGAATGAGGTAGCTTTTACTTTTTCTGTTTGGCTAGATAGGGACTTGAAACCCAAAGGTTTTTTTGAGCCCTTCATCAGGAATATACAAATTCTAGAAATCATGTTGGAGTAATATGTTCCTTCACTGAATGGATTAGTGGGCAAGGAGATGATTAGTGACACTAGTGTATGTGAGTGGCTATTATTAAGAAATATATTTGGCCTTATTAAGCTGAATAGTTTGGAATTTTAGGTTCTGAATTTGTTACAATTAAAGAGGAATGAGATGTGCTGGGTACTAGGAGTTGGAGCACAAGCTAATACCTATGTCTTCCAGTTTTACCAGCATGTTTTTACCTTCTCCAGAAAACTTAATTCTACTGATGTGTAAATGACAACAAATGAATTTCACATATCTCTGCTCATGTTAGGTAATCAAGTTGATAATAGGAAAAAAAAAAAAAAAGCTCTGATTAAAGAAGGGCAAGTGACCTTTTAAATGTTTTAGAGAAACTGTGAACTGTGACTGCCTTTTGAAGTCTGTGCTGATAATTGCAAAGGTGAAGAAGCAGAATTTGACAACACAAATATTCCTACAGCAGAAACTCTTCTGCTATGTGACTTGAAAATAGTATGTTTTGTCTACTACAGACTGGTTTCCAAGAGTGAGTTTTCTTCAACTTTTGAACAAGGAGACTTCTGTAACAGATGTTCTCAGGTCTAATGGAAATGTTCTCCCGTGTGGCCAATCAATCAGTGTATTTATTGCCACTTGCAAAATGTAAACTGCGCTTTATTGGTGGAGGAAATGGACAAAGGGTTTTTTCCTTCTAGACTTAAGAGTGAAAAGAACTCAAAACATAATTTAGAGCATATTGATTTGACCAGACCATTCAGTTTTAGGAAAATGTGAAATTGATGGGGATTTCTGAATAAGCTATCACTGCTTACATTTCAACTTCTAAGTGTGCTGCAGAGTTATTTACACTGTCTGGTTATCATGATTGCAGACCTGGAGGGGAAAAAGTAGCCAAATAAGCTTTCAAAAGTTGGTAAGTTCAGGAACTATGAGAATAAAGCTCTTATTGTCTAAAATAACTTGCAAAGCTTGTCTAAAGGTAAAGACACAAAAGACTAATCTTTATAAAAGTTGTGTGCACACAGACTAGGGTGTTGTAGTTACTCTCAATCCATCTGTAACCAATTAAGGATTGTTTATTATGTGCCTATGTCAAGTACACAGTCAATATGCTGTTAGGATTCAAAAAAACCCCAAACCCACCAATGCCATTAACACTAATTTATTACTTCCTAGGACTCTACCACTCTTAGATCAGGTTTAGGTATCGAACACCTGCACAGCACATCTAGGGCAGAAATCTTATCCCTTGCTTATTTAGACATTTGTGTGCTGTAACGTTTTAATGGAGACTGATTAGTCTGATCAGTAAGCATACCTCTTAAACATGCTTGTCATTCCTTATTATGAATGTCAAGAGTAAAAGGCAATGTTTTCAGGCCCTACAGACCCGAAGTATGATCTAGATTAGGACTTAATAAATTTTCAGTCAAATTCCTAACTTAGCAAAATGGAAGCCTGACCTACTCATGAGTGGCCTCTACTGGTTTTGCCTGTATTTAATTCCAGTTCTGTCAAAGCATTTAGTGGTGAGCACTTAAATTGATTAGGATGATTCAGAAATCCATAATTATTAGTAAGCAGCTACCATATTTTATTAAAGAACTGTAGGACGCTTTTTAAGGATCCTTTATTACAAAGGATTGCAGTACAGACAACTTACAGTATTCCATGACAGGACTGAGTATTGGTTTAACACTGATTTATTTAATCTGCATAGACTGGCAGTGATCTTTGCACCCATTCTACCTGCTGAGTCAAGTCCATGGTATTTTCATTTAGTGCCAGTCTACACTGTGTCTACACTAAACTAGACCTGTTATTCTTTGCTTTTTTTTTTTCTTTCCAAGTGGTGTTTATACATTATGTAATAAAAATTAAAACGTTAATTGATAAATGAAGCTGTCCTGTGCTAAATTTCAACCTTCAAAAGTGTTTAATTTGCTCAGTTTCTTCTGTTTCGGGTTGTTTTAATGGTTTGTAATCCTTCATGCATTTACCTGTAGTACAGAGACTTACTTACCAGTGCAGCAGTTTTTGTTGTGGATTGCTTACAGCTATGAAATTACTTACTTCCCTTAGGAAAAGGTCAGTTGTGCACCTTATCCAGAGGGCTTTCATTACATGTCTACTACAGCTGCCATCATAACCAGTAAATAGATAGGAAACAGTGATGTTGATCCACCCTTCCAACACTGGACCTGGTATGTAAAATTATCGCTTCTAGCCAGAGGCCTAATACTGTTCCAGTTCTGCACAGGGTTTTAAAGCACAGCCTAATAAATGCTGACAGTATTCATGATAACACCCTGTCCTCTAAACCACCGTTGCTGACACACTGCTTGGAGAAATTTCTCTTCTTAACCCGTGACACAAAGCTGGTGGCAAATTAGGGAAAGCATTCTCCTATCCATCAGTCATTTTGTACAATCTAGCAATTTCTTAAATCTATTAAATGCAAGAGAAGCTGCATGGAGTTACATTGTGCACAGGGAGAAGAAGAATGTACAGTAATGCTGTGCTCCAAAGATTTACTTTTTTTTCTTGAAGTAATTTAAAGCATAATTCTAAGGCAGCAAACTGAGTGTCCTCTAACCTCCCACCACTCCTCCAACTTTCACAAGGTATGCTGCCCATTAACTCCTTTTTAAGGGATACAAGCCCATTATTAACTCCTTACACTGTTAAATTTAATAAAAAGAAAACCAACTTAGATTGCAAGATAATGCTTTATTTACTATACTCTAGAAAGTCAAGTTAAATATCAAATTCTAGTACAATCTTTCCACAGTAATTAATCTGTTCTGCACTACCAGCTATTCATTCCTGAATGTTTTTTCTCAAGACTGCAATGGGAAAAGCTATATATATGTAAAGCCCTACAGTAATATGTTGGCTACTCTTAGAAACATCCATGAATAAATTCAGCTGCTTGCTTACTGCATTCATGGGAAAAACAGCAGCATGTTTATGCCCTACAGAAGGTCCAAGTTTTGGCCTAAAAATTATCAGCTAAAACACCTGCTGGAACATTGTAGGCTTATGCATGAGGACCCTGATAACAGATGCAGATGAAAGTTTCCTTTAAAGTCATTACCTGCCCCTATCCTTTATTTGGTTTTCTTTTTTCTTTTTGGACAGTTACTCAGCTTCTCCTGTGACTTAAAAAAAAAAAAAAAATCAACACTAGACAATAGTGGTTAGTGATACAAATAATAGAACGGAAGTGCTACTACAAATAAACTATTACAAAAGAGAAATTTATGTCTCTTGATAGCACCAAAGCATCTTTTACCATTCTTACACTGCAGTCCCAGATTCTGGTTTTTGGTCATGTCTAGAACCCTTTGAGCCCTCCTTCTGCAAGACTTCTACCAATTTATCAGTTGCAGTTGAAAAATCTTATTCTTTACAGAAAGTTTTAACTATGATCAGGCTCACAGAAGCTATATTAAGGTTCTGTAACATGTAATCAGAAAACCTAGGACCACAACATGAAATAATGGATAACCAGCATCTATTTTTACAGATGCTAATTCTGAATGGGCTTTTCAGACTGTATTTGGCCAAAACTAAAGGCTACTAAAGACAAAAGTTTCCTTTGTGGCCTCCTAAATAAAAACTTCACTGTAGCTCCTTTATGCTGCTTAACTTGTATGGTATTGAGCTGTCTATTAGCTGCTTGTGTGTAGATATCCCCAATTTACTGTTTTCAAGTTTAATTAATTTATCCTACTGTACCTTTTATTCATAGTTGAACAGATATAATATCTAAGTATTCATTTTGAATTCCTCAAATTCCTTAATAAACCTTATAAAGATATCTATACCTCTGCAAGCTGTTCCAGAAGTTGCAGACAGTTGCTAGAGGCTGACATTACTTAATTACATTGGTTTGTTTCATAGTATTTTTTTCAAAGATCCCCTGTAAAAAAGAAAGACTGAAAGAATCTGTCATTGCTCATAGATCATCAGATTTCTAAAGGCTTTAAGTACAAAAAAGTAATAAAAAATATTATGAAACAACATTAAGGTGTGAGACCAAGTTAGACAGTAACAGTACTATGATAGAAGTTGCTCCAGCACTTTTTTTCCTAAGGAGCTTCAACGCACAGTGTGTCCATGGCATCCGGTGCGCTGTACATGATCACAAGAAACTAGGGTTTCTCAGTGTCAATCTGCATTTGATGCCCCAAATCTCATGGCTCTTTTTAGTGCCAACAGTTGGCCTTGCAATGCTGGTGAAGTGTGAACCATTGATCTTCATGTCAGGCAGTGCTTCCTCAAGGAGCTGCAGGGAGCTATCAGTCACTATTCCAAATACCTGAAGAGTCTTCAGTGTTCGAATTTCACCAAGCTCTCTATAAAGAGAAAAATATGAAATTAATCATGAAACTGAAAACATTTTTTGTTTTCATTTCAGCCTGTACCCAAGCTAGGTAACTCCATTTCTACTAATTTTTTAGAAGAGGGTAAACTACTTAAGCACATATTTAATTGAAATTTGTACGCTGTACTGATACTTCAGCAAACTGGCTGAATAAATCACTTCTTTGCTAATCTCTCTCACAGACTGAAAACAAAGTTATCTTTCCCCTTTCATATCCCTGCACTTAAAAACCTAGAACAAGTGGAGGAAATTGCCCAGATGAAGTTCCAGGATGTGGCTCTGAGGACAGAAGCCCCCGAGTACTATCAGTCAGACTCCAATTTGTAGCAATATTTTGGTGAGTAGCCAGACCCAGCTTCTTGACTGCTTTACATTTTCCAAGTCACCATATGAACTGTGTACCTTATAAGCAAGTACTGGACAAAATCTAAAGGCTGAGGCACATGCTGCTACAGAAAAGTTCTTCAGATCCTCATTTTCAATAGTCCTATTCCTCTCACAACCTTTCTTCTTGTTGCTGACCGTTTCCTTTGGGTTGACATCCTGCCTGAAACTATTAGGATTGAAAGCTTCTATACTAATAAAAGGCAGAATGACCTCATGAACAAGTCACTCTAAGCCATGTTTCGGTCATAATCAATAACTGATAAAGGTGCACACAAAAGCAAATATACACAACTTACTAGTCCAGCCAATACTGTCAACTCTGTCAACTTTTCCAAACTTTGCTGCACGCTCAGAAGTCTGGTACTGGAGATGCCATGATGATTTTTTGC